>APFE030714112.1:0-19876 GCA_000404065.3 Pinus taeda
TAAAACTTAATGACATCGGATTCCATCGAAATGATGCCTCTCAAGCATATGCTATCCCCGTCAAGCTTGTCATCAAAAAATAACCAGGGTACTCACCAGAAATGGTGGGGAAAATGGAACCACAATTATTGTCGTGTCAGCAGTATGTCGCTCTTGAGCATGGCACTTGTCTGCATTCGTGTCTGGGTGGGAACATCTCATATTGTTTTTCACTTGCCTCTGTGGGGTTGGGTAATCCTGTTTGACCTCTCATCTACTCGTTGCCCTGTCACCATGACCTCTGATCATTTGATGTCAAATACTGCCAATTCCACTGTCGTGCCACCAATATGTTCAAGAGAAGTTGACCTCTGCAGAATACTCAACCTCCCTCTGATACCTCATACAAAACATCTTATCCTTCTCTGTCTCATGTTGATGATGTGGGAAATATTATGGCCCACCTTCGATTAAGGTCACTTCCTATCGACTTCAGCTCATTATCCAGGAAGTTGACTTAGAGACTCCCTTCAGGTGCCTTGGAGCCTGCATGCCTCAATGGTAGGTTCTTCATGTTCGACGCGGGGTTTTCATCATTGGCCTCTGATCGAATGATTCTACGGGTGTTTGACGCTGGCTCACTGATTCGCACATCGTAGATTGTACCTATAGTACCTTGAGGACCATTGTCATTATTGGTGGTACCTCTCGCGTCTGTTAACAGTTTTCATCATTGACTAGTAATCAGACGATGTTCTCGCATGTTCGACTTTGACTCCTATATTCGCATGCTTGAACTTGTACTTTGTTCAGGTCGAATTGGAGCGCAAGACCCCAGATTCTGCATATTGGGATCCGGGCTGCATTTTGTGGATTATTGCAATCACTACATGACTCATTCATTGGATGGCTACGACCATGCCTGAGTCCATTCATTGATCCTCATCGGATGGCTGCGACCATGCCTGAGTCCATTCATTGATCCTCATCGGATGGCTACATCCATACCTGGGATCTATTTTTTATGTACTCTGTTATGGATGGCTGCACCCATACCATGTACATCATGTATTTGAGCTATCAGTTGTACTACGTGCAGGCTCTTCTTGGTGGTGTTCCAGTTCGGCCAGTTCTGTAAAGCATTTCATCCCTCCCACTCTCTCGGGCTTCATGCTGTAGGGGGCATCTGTTACACAGTAATTTGTCACTGTCTTCCTGTCAGTCTCCCTACTATGTCATGAGACCAAATTAATCATGCTTATGCTCTCTAATGTGTCCAAATGACCCACTTTGCCAAAGTTTCCTCTATCATCGCAACTGTTGTAAAAATGAACGCGCTGATGAGTGCTCCTAAATAGCCTCAATGCGCTGCCAGCGCGGAAGCACACGACTTTCTCACGCTAGTCGAATTTAATGTGACAGTGAGCTATTCTTTATGTCTGATCACACTGATATGACTTTCCTTGTTATTCAGTAGTGATGCCAGCGCTCCAGTGTAGTTATGCACCCGCGATGATCCAGTTTGGGTGAGTTTGTTCTAATAGCCGGCCTTCCAGATGACTCCAAACCTAGTTGTTGGCCTTGTAAATGTCGCCCTCCCTTCTCTGGCATGTTTGTTTCGTCATTCGAGCCACCTTCCTTGGAGATAAGCTCATCCTCACACCATTCATGGAGACTCCTCCTATTTAAGCCTCCACCATTGCCATGAGCTTCTAGTTTGGAATTGATTGTGTTTAGGACATTGTTGATAGTGTGTAAGCCTGATAGGCAGCTGGTGTGATAAGTGTGGGATCGCTATAGTCCTTAAGGAAGGTTTTGAAGTGATTCCATATTGTGTAAACTTGTGTTGGAGAGAGAGTTGTCTTGAGATATCTACTTTCAAGGGTGAATGCTTGAAGGACTTGCTGGCTGGACCCAACCAAAGGAGGATTTGACGTCAGAATTTGGTTGTATTCTCTTTTGTTTTATTAATAAGATAAACGACTATCATTATGGTTCCACTCATGTGTCTTTGATTATGATGTTTGAGTTGTATCTTTTCTGACCGGTACATAGTTTCATTTCCTGGATTTTATGCTTGTATTTGTCTTGTCCTTTGCTTGTGCAGGTGTATGTTCACGGAGATCGTGAGGATTGCGACCAGCTGAAGCGAAAGAACGGAAGCGACAACCCTTCTAAAAATATAAGCGTTGGATTTGAGGTAGGCTCTCATCTTGGACTTTATTTTTCAATTAGGAACCTACGTCTTAGCATTTCTTGATTGTTGCTAGACCTGAGTTAGGCTAGAGAGATCGCCTTTATCCGTAGAGGGGATTTACCTACACAACAGTCATCAAAGTATATATTTGACAAATACTTCTTCTTTAATATCCACTCAAACTCACTCCAGGTCAAATCCTCCTCATGAATGCATATGGCATTCTTCATATCTTCCCACCAAATGTTAGTTTTACCTTTACAACTGAATGTAGGCACTCTAGCTTTCATGCTTTCTGAATACTCATGCAATCTGAAGAATTTCCTCATGCCAAGAAACCATACCTCTTCATCCTACGGTTTCTTCATCTCTCTGTCAAATGTTGGTGGCTTTTCTTTCTTAAACTCATCTGGAAAATATCCGCTATCACTCCTCCTGTAAGGATGATAACGATGATGATCATGATGTATATCTGAATCAAAACTAGAACAATACATGTGTTTATCCCCTCTTCTATCTGAAGTGTCCAACAATATGCCTTCACTAATTGTGTCATCTCTATCTGACCTATGACCACCATACAACCAACTACCATATGCCCCATTATTTCTCTCCTCCTTCTCATCGTTGATTCGATGTGGTCCCTATTGCTACAAATATGACAAACTCTGAAGTATCACTACATTTACCTATGCTTATTTCTCCTATGTCTGCATGATTCTGTCATTATCTACCTTGCAACTCATTATTTCTTCCTCTAAGCTTCTCAGTGTCTTTGTAGTCAACCATCTTTCTAGCCATTTGATATTTCTTCCTGCAAGGTATATCGTGTCAACTAAACCAAATCACAATTAACCAACATACCTTAGTATATCTCAGGGAGGATACCTTGTCTGCAATATCTACAAATCAGCTTGATACATGTATAACTTAATCATGACAACATATAGGAACTTAATACATAAGCATATGACCATTCAACCGTCATTCTAGCTAGGTTCCGGTCATTAATGCATGACCTTAACAACAACACACACCACAACCTCATGCATGACAACAACCACTACATCATTGTACACTTAACCACATGCAACCATGAACATGCATAAGTGATGCATAACCATCCACACATATGCATAATCATGTATGATCAAGCATGGATGAATGATACTTGTAACCAAACCTACAAGAATGATACATGCAACTAAGCATACAAGAATGTAACCAAACATGCAAGAACGTAACCAAGAACACTAAAATGATACATGTAAGTGACATAAATTGACATGTAACCAGTCATACACACATGACGTTGCATTCCACCATAACAACCTCAAGTTTCACATGACGATATCACTACAACCATGAACAACATCATGCAAATACAACAAGCACATGGAATGCAAGTGTGAGAGACACACATGCAACTAACATGTATGCATGACCAACACATAGCCCATCTAGTCTAAGGGGTGAACCATGATATGATACCACTCTATAACACCCTCCTCCGGCATCTATCTAAGCAACCGGCTGGGGTAAACATGCAACGAGAGGCCCTTTATGATATGATTTTACCTTTTGAGTCACGTTAAGGAAGTGGAACCAATGGAAACACACCAAACAGACAATCAACATCAACATCAAGACCCTCAGGAACCAATTCAACACTTAAGACAACTTTCCCTTAGGTCCCACTAAACTTTTGTACAATTTAAGGCTCATTCGCTCTCATGCTATAGGCATGAAAACGTCCAGAAAGCCAAAGTCTCTCTCACAAATTTGCCTACCAATGTCTAGAGACTCATTTAGTCAATGCTATGCCAACAACCCCAGGATTTGAGACATTTTTTCAAGCCCAAAGCCTAGGTCACTACCTAGAATTGAACCATCTCTTCATAATAGGAAATAACATGGAAATGATAGTGCTAAATAAAATACTTGTTTAAGACCTTGATTGGACCCCTACTAGCCATGATAGGAATTTTGTCAAACATATCAAGAATATGTAATCTATAAGTGTAAATAACAATTTTGAGCATAGGGGTCTCATACTTAGTTGTGAACTGCTAAAAACCATTGATGCCTCAATACATCAACTTCCATTCCATCCATTAGGTAATAGATACGTTGATAATTCAATTACAAGGAAAAACATGGTGAAAGCCATAGATGGATGTTGTCATAAAAAACATACATAATGAGCACAATAGTCGCAGAAATTCCCATGAAAGTACATCCATATAGACCATATATAATCCATCAAAATTATCATAGAAATACAAGGAGAAATAACCTTTCATTAATGATGCAAAATTCAAACCCAGGATGGGACTTCCATGTTCCACCTGACCGTAGAATGGCTGATCCAGATCTCTCTTTAGCCATTCACTCTCGTGCTATCTTCCAAGCATGAATGTGGGATCTCATAGAACAAGTCAATCAAAACTCATACAGGGCTTCTAGAGGCCATCCACCTCAACCCATCAAACAATGATTCCACCTCACAACTAGACATCACAAAACCATCATCAGATTGGTCTCCATCCAAGCCTTCCAGAGCATTTTTTCCAACCAAGGGTTCCTATATTAGTAACTCAACCCACATCTGTTGTCAGGCTTCCAGATTGTTTTTCCAACCAAGGCTTCAAGGACTAGTAACTCAGCCCACCAAGGGCTTCCAGAGCTATTACAAGGCCTACCGGAACTAATAACTCATCCCAAGCTAAGGAAACATGAGAACCAACCAAAAACAATAATGAAAGTAAACCCACAATCACCATGTCTATCCAGGAAATGGCAAGGCTAGGAAATCCACTATCAATCTAGGCAATCCTCCATGCCAATGATAGATCATAACCAATAATCCACATGCATATGCCATGGGTGCCAAAACTAGTGAAGGAAACATACATGCAACTCGATACCTACAAGCAAATCCGATGGAGTTGTTGATCTTGATTCCCTCTTGTTCTTTCTTGCTCTTCCTTTTCCTTCTTTCTCCAAGAATCCAAGTATGTCACACCCACCAAGAGTTATCCAATAAAACTCTAAGTCTCCAAGAGTATGTGAGAGAGAGAGAATAATGAGGGAGCTTCAAAACTGAACCGACAAAATATCACCATCTGATCCTCATAAGCCTTTTTATGAATGAGGCCTCTAATTTCTTCATTTTTCCATTATTTTTCTTCATTTTCCTCCTCACATGCAACCGGTAACCTTTCACCTCCTTTTTCTCCTAATTTCAATTATTTTCATAAATAAATGTGCCAAAAATGCCATTTTTCCTTTCCAAAACCTTAACCATTGCATTTTCCATTTTCCTTAGCCATAAGCAATCACAAGGGATCCCCATCACTAGGATTTTTCCCAACATTCAACTTGTAATAAGTGTCCCATCATCTGTGGTTATTATTTTTCCTCTATTTACTTTTACTACATGGAATTTTCACCAGGGTTGTTACAATTATACTCAAGTATATATCAATTGTCTCAACACATATGTGTTAGTACAACAATCTTAAATAAATATCATTCCTTCATGCAGTCCTATATACTCGTACTCATATCATGCCATAAATCAAACATTCAACAAACTATAAATGTACCATGTTAGTTAAATCAGATAGATGACCTAATAGACACCAAACACTCAAACACCAAATAGACGAAATAATCAAACAATGAAGCACCAAGCGTACTACATAAGAAAACTCATACCATAATGTATCTCAGGGGAGGCTATCTTGTCTACACAATCAATCTATATTAGCAAGATATAGATTCACAACACATCAATTGAAACATAAGGTCATGAAATCCATGATAGTAATTAGCTAACACGTTCACATCATAATCTCATACAAAACTATCATTCATGCATAAAAATCACATATGTACAATCATTCTAGATTAGTAAAACACAATGTCACAAATAATTCAACTCATACTTGAATGTCATAAACCTAACCATCTACATAACACAATCCAATTTAGTAGGATACATATAACATCAATAAATTATTGTAGTATCCCTAATCATCAAGTTAACTAACATATAACAACAACAATTTAACATATAACATGCTCATCAATCAACATATAACATAATCATCAAGCTAACTATCACATAACAACAACAAGAATGCATATAACAACAAGTTACTATCATTCATGACTATTTGACAAATGTGCATATGACCACACTGGTTCACTAGCATCTACCATGCATGTAAACATAACAACAATAAATGACAAACATGTATATAACCAAAATTCATATAACAATCCATTAACTAATATACATGCATGCCAAATATACAATACCTATATGAGGATCTTCTCTTACCCCAAAGTCTAATGCCACAACCTCATTCTAATGATTTTCATCTCCTACTCTATATCAGCCAACACATTAGCATCATAACATACTAATATCATCATGATTACCTAATTACATACAATGACCTCATGCACAACAACCTTCACCATGAAAATGCATACATAACAACATATAGGCACCGACATGCATAACAAATGCATATACAACCATACACTCATGAAAACAAATCCCATAACAACACCATCAACCCTCACATGGTGACATCACTACAACCATGATAAACACCATGCAAATGCAACAAGCACATGGACTACAAGCATAAGGAACACATATGCAACCAACATGAATGCATGACCAACACACCACCCATCTAGTCCTAGGAGTGAACCTTGTTATGATACCACTATGTAACACCCTCCTCCCACCTCTACCCAAGTAACTTCCCAACCAAGGTACAAATGTGATGATAAGTTACTATGATATGATTTGACTCCCTGTGTGTAAGTTAAGCAAGTAGAACTAACAAAACACGTCACAAAGACCTTCTTTAAGATCATGATCTTTATATTTTTATAGAAATATTTTTTGTATTTCATTCCATGATCTTATTGAATTAGTCCCTAAACTCATGAACCATTCAAGAGCTCTATCCTACAATATTGTCGGGAAAATAAAAATCTCAATTTTTGAGTGTTTAATAAAAAACCATAAGATATACAAATGATTTCAAATTCAAAGAGAAAGGTTTCTGGATCCTCTGACCTTAGACCATGAAATTTTGGAAGAAAATATGGAGGGATGTTCTTCATGTGCACACTACCATTAGTCCCTTGAATGGGAAATCCGAGAGAATCTTCCTCATTGTCATCATCTCCATCCATTTCTTCAACATTATTTTCCATATCTTCTTCTTCTACCTACAAAAGTGGATGGTGATGTGGCTCTTACTGCACCATGTGATCAAATTGGTGGGTGGGTTGGAGTTGGAGATTTTTTTTTTGTTTTTATGATTGAAGGAAAACACTAATGCAATGCACTTTTCTGTTTTTGAAATGAAATATGCCTAATGAAATTTTTTTTTTTTTTTTTCAAAAATTAAAAATAAATGAATCAACTAGGGAAGAAAACAATGCATATTTTGACACCTCCCTAGCAACTGCACCAAAAAGTGATGAGCCTCGATATTGCAACAAAAATGTTGCAGCTCCTAAGGCTACCGACTTTAATTATCAACTCAAGGTTCGTACAAACTTATGAGGTATCAACACTATATGTAAAACATATAATGTGTCCTTCCTTCGTTGTCATGATGTAATGGAATGCATGTAATGAAATCAAATCCTAAACTAATTGCAGAAAATAAAATGCTCGAAATGGAAACCTTAACCTATTGCAAGAAAAAAAAAATACAAGGAAATGAACCTATTATAATTGCATAAAGTAGATATCATGAACTAAATGTCAACCATTACCTTTCAAAAATTTTAGATCCATTAGCAGATTTCATTGGATGTGGCAATCATCATTGTATTATCTATTTCATAAATTTGTCTATTAGCCCAAATCATTGAAATGTTTTGCATGGGTAAAGCGGCAAGTCCTAAGTGGTCTTTAGTCTTCCCTAATCATTGATTTAAATCCTAGGGGTATTAATTCAACCCTAAGGGAAAATAACCAAGCTTCTTGAGCGAATCTAGGTAAGTATATGCATGTTGGAAGGCTACTACATGGTTTCCTATAGTTTACTACAGGAAACAACAAATTTTCTATAGGGAGTTATAATTCACCGAATGACCAACCAAATCAAATCCAAATTGGATGGAATGATTTTTTTTATTAACTAGGATGTCTTAGGTCTCCATCCCAAGTGGAATCAGTCATAAATACCTCTGTTAACCCATGCTAAAAAATGGAAGAAAATTACTAGTCTAAAATCTAGAAACTCGAGAACTAGTGAGCTAGTAAATCTATCAAATGTCTAACCTAATCAGGTGAAAATGAAATGGGGTAAATTTTATTATTAAAAATAATGTTTTTTTTTATCTAATTCACGTGAAATCAACTTTATTGAAGCTCGTTATCATGCTCTAGAAAATAGCAAAAATTTACTATTATTTGCCACAAAGACTTCCATAAATTTACTATTATGTGCCACAAAGACTTCCAGAAATTTAGATTTGGGAATAAGAAAAAATAATCCAAGTAGCTCAATGATTATTATGACCTTCCAAATTTGTTCCAATGATGAAATGATGCCTATAATCCTGCAAAATAACTTAGTTTAACTATTTAACCCAATCCTACAACAAGAAATCATTAATACTAAATGCAGAAATAAAAAAAAGACAAGAACACGATATGCATGTGAATAAGAAGTGAAAGGAAGAAAAGTAAATGATACATAAGGGATTTGAGGATATTAGGATGGCCAAGCCCAAGTAAAATCAAAGTCCTGTGAAGGGGACCAAGATTTAAAAGTTGAACATGACACCAATCTTCATTATTTCCATCAATACAATTACATCCCTGCAAGAAATGACAATGGAGCTGCAAAAATATGAGTTCTCTCCATAAGAAGACTAATAAAAATCAACCCCTAGAGTAAAATTTGGCTTTGTACTTATAAAAAAATGATTAGAAATTGGTACCCATGAATGGAGAAATCTTTCCCCACCAAAATACCTTAATTAGTGGATCTAGTTCCCAATACTAGGAATCTACATTAAATGGCTAGGAACACATTCCTATATTTTCTCAATCATTGGAGCTCCACAATATATGCATAATTCCATAATATCTTATTGATTTAATATTTAATATTGATCCTCCTGTAGTAGGGAGCAGGTCCCTAGATTATATCCTCCTCTAAATTTCCATAATCTACCCAATATTCTCACAATATTCCACAAAAATAAATAATATTAGGCAAAAATATGCAATTATCCATAAACCTTCCTAATGAACATACTAAATTTAAAAATGAATTATCTAATGCAAAAATAGAGGTTTAATGTGTTGAATGATGGTCAGATGGGCCTTAATTTATGTCTAATTTAGAGGCCAGTCAGCTTGGTTTCTTTAGTAACAGGTTAACCGCTGGAAGGCAATTTTCAGAGCATAGAGATGGGAAGGTCAAAGACGCAGGTTGTAAGGATTTCAAAGGAAGGTATAGGTACACAAAATCTGAAGAACGTGAGTATTGTGTACCAATCCCTGATTTTGTTGCAAATAATTACTGGATATGGGATCTAGGATGGAAGTACATTTGCAGGCACATGGAGTATGGGTATCAATTTTTTCTAGAGACACATCTACTAACAAAGCTAAATGGCACAATTCAAAGCCCATGCATGTAATTTTGAATGTTTTTCCCAATTCTATGAAAACAAAAGTTGGTCAATGTTCAACAGCTAAAGCTCTTTGGGAAAAGATACATAATCTCTATTCAACAAAGCAATCAGGTCAAGATGTTATTGAAAATTTGGATCCTTCTGATTATGATGAAGAAATGGGAGAAATGATTACAATGGAGTTTCAAAATCAAGTGATCAAGCTGATGAAGGAACTCAAAAGTTATAAGGAAAAGACAAGAATTTTGGAAGCAGAATTGAGACAGCAAAATAATTCATCGGAGAAAATGAAGAGTCGGAGAAGATAATTAGCAGCTTTATAACTCAATTGGAAGAAGTCAAGAATACAGAGACAAAAGACCTCAAGAGATAAGTCCAACATAAGAAACAAGAACTTGACACAGCATTTGTGGAGATTAGCAGCCTCACACAACAGATGCAGGAAGAGAAAATTGAAAGGAAGGAATCTAATCAAAGATACATATCTACAGTTGACCAAAAGCAAAAGGAATTGGAAACCTATTGAGCTGAACTAAGCAGGCTCAGGATTGAAAATGAGGAGCAGAAGGAACATATATAGGTTCTCAATAAAGCAATAGAGAAGACCACTCTTCTCAAGCTACAGGTTGAGGAGGAAAAAAAAGGGAGATCTTGAAAAGATGGTTTCAATAATATCTTGCTCAAAATTAAGAAGAACTTGATGCAACCTATGATGAGATCAACAAACTCAAGGGATCACAAAAATAACACTTGCAATATTAGATAGATTTAGCAAAAATGAAGGCAATTAAAGTTGGTAAAGATCCAGTTGATGAAGGTACAAGCTCTACATCTTCATGGGATGATTCTAAGAAGGAAGTTGATCTAAGTGAAAAGTCAAAGAAGAATGTGCAACTCCAAAGAAAAAAATCAACGCAGTCAAGAGCAAAGGATGACAACATAATAAAACACCACCTCAAAAGAATAATGATAAATCTTGTAGGTATGTTCATTTATTTAATGGTTATTTTTTTTGTGTGCTAACTATGGACATATGGCCACTGATTGTAAAGTTATTGACAGTTAAAATTATCAAGGACCGTTGCATATGAATGAACCATTCGAGTATGCACATTTTTTTAATACTTATTTCTTTTTATGTGCTAACTATGGAAATATGGCAAGGAATTGTGAAATATATTGTAGGTGCAACTATTATCGACAAAACCATAGAAGCAACTTTGCAAGATCATGAGACAGGCACCAAACAGGATCTTCTATGAATGACATTGAATGTTACAAATGTCATAACTATGGACACATAGCACTTCATTGTAGGTACAATATGGAATCAACCATGAATGAAAATCTTGACGACGAGAATAAGAAGGTTTGGAAAAGAAAACATGTACATGATGAACAAGTACAACATGAGCAAGAAAAACAAGAACGTAATAATGTCTCAGTAGTTATTCTTTCAGGATTTGTAACGGGTCATAAGGAATCAGCAGTTACTTCAGTTAATGACTCAAGTCAAGATGGTATATTGGATGACTCACTATTCTGAATGATTCAGCCCCTTAACTCCTTGAAATTTGAAGTGGAGTCTATGAAGCAGTTTATGGCACAAGTCTATGATTGACAGACATATAATTTGAACAAGACGGCAGTTTTATTACAGGTTCATGAGGAGAAGAAAAGTTGAAGGATCATTGGCTCACAAAGGAAGGTTTCTCTTCAAGGGAAGCACATACAAAACACAAGTCCATAGGTATTGTCATTGATAAACAATTACAAGAAGGCTTCTTGTCACGGGGAGCATAGGCAAATAATAGGTCTAGTACATGAAGTAAGAAAAATATTAAAGGGAGTAACCTTTTTCCATTGATGTCAAAGGGGGAGAGAAAAACCTAAGAAGGAGACTGAAATATTGAGAAGGAGGTGAAGCATGAATGTAGAGGAGTTGTACTTGAAAGAAGAGTGCATGTGTTTCCATTAATGAAAAAGGGGGAGATTGTTGGATGGTGTTGTCATTGATTTCAACCCATGGAGTTGATTAGGTGCAAATTTGACCAAAAACACCAATGATTGATGTCAAATGGTTAATGAACGCTTCTTAGTAATTGTGGGATTACATCAAGATGGTAATTATATTGTTGGGTGGTTAAAAACCCAATTCCTAGGTTTTGGGTTCCCTGGAATGCGGATGTGCCCCGACTTTTTCGAGGGTTTTTGATAGGTGAAATCATTGATTTTGGGTCAGATATCTATTCCATTAGATTCTCCTTGAAAATATGTTTATGTTGATATGTGGTATGCCCCGAGAGGTCTCCTAGTTTGAGAGATATTCACAATTGTAGTTAGTGAGCCCAGTTTTTTCCCAATCTTTTGGCTAAAACCCCAAGGGTAGTGACATGACACCTCCTCCTATGGTTGTCAACATATGACATTGTTTATCACTATAATATCACCCCATAGAAGTTACATAATTTCAAAAACCAAAGACAATAAATCAATCATTGACTTAATACACTCATGTGTCACCTACAAAACACACCAAAGAGGGTTAGCGTACAAATTCATTAGAGCTTAAGAAAATAATTTATTAATAACTATTAAATTAAATTAATTTTATTAAAAAGGAAATTATTTTTAAAGTATCCTAAAAAATCCTACCTAAAAAATCCCCTAGCTAAGACTTCAAAACTATCCAAGTCAATAAACTTTATGAACACATGTCACTCCAAACATATATTTGATGTATATCATAAAAAGGCCTACCTAACAAAGCCCCTAAGACTTCAAAAATATCCAAGTCAATAAACTTTATGAACACACATCACTCCAAACATATACGTAATGTATATCATCAAAATAAAAGTGATTTTGTGGTCTTGTAAAAGGAAAAAGTAATGTTAATAGGAGTCCCTCTTATACTCCTCCAAAATTATCATTTCAACAAACTATTTTATGACCTTTGCTCTAAAATAATTCCACCTACCTGAAATAAGACAACGAAGGATTTCTAGGGAAGACCAAGGAAGAAGTTCAAAAGGAGGAACAAAACAATGAATTAATTTGGTCTTTTGGTTATGATTTTTGTTTGGGTTGTAGGTTCCTTTTAAGTGCTGGTCACTTTCCTTGATGAAGAAAACAAGGCCTATACACTTCGAATTTGAGGTAAGCTTCAGGCCTTCTCTAAATCAGGGTTTCTTTTTTCTTGGCTCTCAAGGATCATTTCATTTACTAGCAGACCTAAAAGCATTCAGAATTGTGTAGAAGGGTATTTGTATTATATTTTCTTCTTGGTTTTTGGTTTCTTTTGGGCATAGACTCATTTGGCCTTGTTTCTTTCTTTCGTTGGTTTAAGGCTTGAAGAATTGTTATAAACTTAAATTCTAGGGAATCGAATTATATTAAGTCATATTAAGTCTATTATGGTTTGAATTGAGGTAGTGTGTCATGTGTGTTAGGTTCCTATTAAGGCAAAAACTTTTAGGACATATGTTCTTGTCATGACAACATATTTCTTGGGTGGTTTGTATGACTAGGACAGTGAATTACGTTATGATTGTTCTAAAGTCTATTCTTGGGTATTTTTTTTTGCATTTGGAATTCGTTGGGAAACTCTTTGTAGTATTCAGAGCTTTGTAATGATTAAGGGTTTGACCTAATTGGCAATGATGTCTCCTCTTGAGAATTGAAGGTACTCAACAAAGTAATAAGTAGTGTCATTGTTTATATGATTTAGTAGTGGGACTATGTCACTCATTATGATGAATTAAGGATTGTAACAATAATGCAGTAACCTAATTGTATTAACTATGGCAACATGTACATTAACTATATATGACAAATTGGCATATTGACACTGACCTTCTTTGAGCATAAATATGCTCATATAACAACAACTCTTAGATTTGACAGATCTACAAGACATTATCATGACAATACAGTGATTGACTTGACAAGTTGTGAATAGATCTTGCAACTATCCTAACAATAATATGACACTTGAAATATAAATTAAGTATAATGAGTGACTTATGTATATACTATCTATAGTTTGTTAGAGTTTTGTTTTGTCTATTGACATGACCTCGTATTAAGGTGAAAACTAGTGTATACAGTGACCTGAATACAACTACTAGGAAATAATGAATTTGACTAATAACATGATAGTTGACATTATCTTGGCATTCACTATTGTAGCAGTTTCCTTGACAACTTGTTAGGATTGGAATCTAGTGTTATAATGTCAACAAGTGATGCGGCTATATGTGATGAGACAACAAGTGGCACATTGATACGTTATACATTTAGTTGATAAGTGTCTTGACTTTAACTATACTTGACTAAGACACTATATGACAATATTGCATTACTATTGATTTGACATTTAGATAAGACATTAACATTGAGTTGACACCTTAACTTTGGCATGACTTATTGACTTGACCCATAGATTAAGGAACATAGACATATGACATTGATGACCTAGAGAGCGTACAGATGACACAACTATAACCTTGTAGGGAAACAGGACTTGAAGAAAATATCATCCAGTTGTACAAGCATATTGACATAAATATGGATAACATGGTTTGACCAGTTGAGAAACAATGTTTACACGTATGCTAGAAGCTCTCCGAGGACAGATCTTGAGAGAATTGTTTGAAGGTCATAGGGATGACCTAAGGCACTTAGGTTTGTGCCATCATTTGATAGCAATTCAAAATGGTTGTAGCGTTGTGAGAAATTTGGAATAGTGAAACAGACTGAAGTATGATTGTCTACATATGAGCCTTGAAACTTATTCATTTGTGACATGCAGTAGTAGCTAGTGTTTTGAGCTATTGATGTTAAGCAGTGATCAAATGTATAGTGATCTATGTGTGTAGCGATAGTGATGTGCAGTTGAGAAGTGACAGTGATGTGCAATTGAGCAGTGATGTTGATATGCAACATTGTGGAGTGATCATTTTGATTGTTCAGTGATCAATGGCTACTAGGATTTGACAGATATACAACATATTCTTTACATTTTTACTATATTGATTCAAAGCACTGAGGGATCCAGTCTGAAAATTGTGAAAGGTGGTCTATCGACTCTTCAGGGTGGGAGGGTGGTTTAAGGCAGGTGATTGGAATCACCTTTAGGCTGTGGCTTGAGAACACTTCAGGGCGGCAAGGTGGTGCTAGGGAAATACTGGCTTGCACAAGGCATTATGGCATCCATTTAGTTGTGGCTGATAAACTAACAGGGAAACAAAGCATCATTTCCAATAGAATCTAGTAAACAGAGTGTTGGGGCACTCATTAGGTTGTGGCCTAATCTATAGGGCATTGGGGCTTCCTTCTGGTTGCAATAGGATATTAAGTTCTAGTAGCGTCCTACAAGTTGTATCATGTGAATTAGGGGGTTGATGCCTCCCTCAGTTGTAGATGAAATATGGATGTAATCAATTTTATTTTAACAGGGAGAAGGCAATTATAAAGAAGCGTTCGGTGGGTTTTGACTCGGAGGAGGTCCTCCACCCAAAAATATGTGTCCTTTGTTTTCTCTTTTTTCATTGTTGTATAGTTTTGTTTACTGTTGATTATTGTTTATGATCACCTGAAGAAAAATAATAATAATAACTAAAGATTAACTAATGCTCTAAAAAAGATTAAAATTTGATATTTGCTAAGAAATATTGATTCACCCCCCTGTCAGTATTTCCAACACCCTGTGCCATTTTCCAAGCATGAATGTGGGACTCAAACCAAAAAAACCAACCAGGGCATCCTAAGGCTAAACCACCTCACCCCATCAATAAAAACCAGGATTTACTGTAATCCATCCCAGATCACTAGGTCAACACAATGAACATGTAATAACAGGATTTATCATGATCTCCACTCAATCACTAGGCCAAACAAGAATGGATGCCACCGGATTTCTCCACCTACAACATGAGTAATTTCCCTGTCTCCTAGTCTCTCAAGTTTTACCTCAATCTACACCAAATCACTAGGCCCTAAAACTGAGACCCAATCTCCAAGCTTCATCGCATTTCCCAACCCAAGATTACTACGCTAAAACTACTATATGGTAGAAAGATAATCTTAGTATTCTATGAATTTGCAAGATATTGTGGGACTATAAACTATGCTTCTCGAAGGAGAGAAACACATCATAGGGAGGTTGTGCAATGGAAGATAGGATTGTGACAGGTGAAGTTGTGCCATGGAGGATGGTGTCGTGTAGAGGGGTCCAAAAGTAGCCGTTGGAGCTACTATTGATTATTTGATGGCCAACATTCCATTAAGAGGAGTGGGTAGGTGCCATTTATGGTGAAAATATTTGAATATCTACCACCAAAGCTGCATTTATGATCAGAAATTGGTGGGAGTGGTTAGATTTGAATTCACATCCTCCTATAAATTGAGCATATTGGTTCGGTGAAGAAAAATTTTCCCTTTGAGAATTGTCTGTGAGCTTTGTTCTTTGAATTTTATGAGTCATCAGTTCTTGGAGGATTTAGCATCAAGCCCAACAGTTGCAACCTTACCAGAGTGGAACCAGAAGATAATTCTTGCCAAAATGACTGCTAGAAATCCTACAGAAACTGTGAGTTCTGAAGCTACCGTCTTCAATGTGGTATGCCTTGAGATAAAACGTAGGGAAGCTACGCCCACTATGCCTATGACACTGAGGTTTCCTAGGCTGAAGCAATCAACTACAAAAGAGAAACAAAAGAAATTGATGTCAGTGAGACATTCACCAAGGAAGAACCCATAAGTGTGGCAGAAGGAGAAAAAAGATAAATAACCAGAGAAAGTGGTTGACCTAGAGGAAGAAGAATTCTATGGTGTGGAAGAGTTAGATGTTGAGGAGGATGAGCCTACCACATAGCTCCTGGAGTATATCCCTCTATGGAAAGGAAAAGCCAAAGTCACCAAAATCCCCGATTTCGAGAAATTCATGGTTTTGACACCCCTCTTGCCTAATAGGTCAAATTAGAAGGCGCGGTATTAGCACACATTCGGTGCTAAAGATGGAAGATTGGGATCTCGTGGACCATGCGAAATTCCCACACTTTACTACTAGCAAGTATATGAATAAAATATACTATGAGGAAACCAAATTTACGAAGTTGGAATCGATGAAGTGGATCAGAGGTGTTGAGAAGGTTGGGTTGTTGCACATGCTCTGTGTGTCACATTTTCACATATCAATCATCAATATAGGGTGTTCGCTAGCTACTCACATTGGTGCATGATGGGTGCCTATGGATTGGGGAACCCATCTCGATTAAACATATTCTCATTCATTGGATAACAAAGATGCCCTACAAAGGGGTGGACCCTGCCAAGGAGTTTGGAGGTAAAAGTGGAGAAAAGGAGTTGACTAAGAAGATGGAGGAGTTTGTAAAAGTTTTGTAAAGAATGTAAAGTCTCCGCGAAATGTGGATGCGGAGCACGCAGCTAGATAGAAGTCAAATGGGCTTTAGCCCCTTGTTTGGGTAAGTAAATAGGTCGATTTTGAGACTCACCCATGGGCTGCAGACCATGGTATTGTATTGAAAAAGTTATATATAGTTGATTCATAGTGAGTCTAGAGAAGGAAACCAAGAATAGACAAATCAAGATAAAGATTGTTTTGGGCAAGTGTTAAGACAGGAAGGCTCTACTTCCTGTACTCGGGTGAAAGGGGAAGGCTCCTATAGTTGAGTGCACAGGAGGCCTTGGTAAGTCCATAGTTGAGTGCGCAGGGCAGAGAAGTCTGTAAATTGAACGCTGGAACTGAATAAAGACTAGTTTTGGAGAAATATCTTGCATCTAAGTATTATTTTTAATTATGTTTATGTTATGTTTTCTACAAAAGAATTTTTAAATATGATGTGAATCCATTGAATCTATAATATTTATGCATGAGCTAAGTGATTATCTATTTTTGCGAAGACCAAGGTTAACTCTGTTATGATTTCTGACAATTGAATAGATCTACGCGAAGGCAGAACTAGGATTATGAAATAGTGCGCAAAAGTGGATAGACTACTTCCTTAGGATCTATAAAGTCTGATCGCAGACCTTCGAAAAGGTCTAGAAATCATTCCCTTAGAGTTGCAGTAGCGAGCCCTAGAAGGATATCGATCTGCGTGAAGGCAAATCTGGGCTACAAGATCTTAAGACCACTTATCACACTATCTCTGGATGCAGAAACCTAGTTCTAGCGTACCCCAATACTGCTTCGGGTGAGACTGTAGCTTGCACTATGAGGGTTGTTTTTGAAAGAGCCAACAGTTAGGGTTTTGTTGGTTGGCGCAAACAACTGTGAACCTGGTTTAGGTCCCCTTAATACAACAAATGGTTTCGTTGTTAGGATTTCACCAACAAGTGCAAAAGGAACGCGAGAAGGCATGGCACAATCAACATATTAAGTTGTGCACTTTCAAGATAGATGATTTAGTGCTTCTATATGACAATAAGATCATAAAATTTCCAGGGAAATTTCAAATGCACTAGTTGGGGCCATATTTTATTAAGGATATCACGAATGGTGGTGCAGTTCAGCTCGCAAAGCTTAATGGGGAAGCATTCTCGGGAAGAGCAAAAATGAAGTAGACTTTGATCTTAAACGCGTTAAAGAAACCTTCATGGAAGAAAAGAAGAACTTCACTGAGGCTCTACCTCAGGAAGTCAGGAGAAAATTCTAGAGACTATTCTTATGCAAAAGGTAGATCCTTTAGTATTAGCTACTTTTCTAAAGACATGTATGAAGTTACTATGCAATCAGAAAGTAGTAGAGGGGTTTCAAGAGTTTATCGATAAGTGCATAAATAAAGAAAAGACTCTTGTTGAATAGTGTACCGTGAGGAAAATTGGTAAGCATAAGAAGCGAACAGGGTGTGAGATGATTCTGACTACGCAGATAGGCAAATATGAAATGACCAGGTAATATTCGATATGAAGCCTGATGTGAATGTCCTACCTAAGTAGACATAGGAAAGGATGGGGAGACTTGCGTTGCAGTGGTCTCCTATTTAGCTGTGCATGGAAAATCAATCAATGATCATTCTGATGGGTGACTATAGCTTGGGGAGCCCATCCTAATCATAGACGGAAGAACTACATAGAAAAGAGGCCCTTCTAAAGGCCACATTACAACCATGGATAGAGGAAGCATGCCATATTACTCTATCACTTCATGAAAATTTAAAGGTACTGTAGCAGACATAGAGAACAATGTACCTAACAGTGGAATGTTGGATGACAAAAAAGTTGGTCGAGGAAGTCCAGCAGGTCGCGGTGTAGAGTGCCAACAACATAGCAACTTTAGAGGTTGAACTAGGTGGCCTCCGCAGCAAGATCAAGGTGATAGCCAAGTGACTCGAGGGAAAGTCACCATATTTATGTTGGGGGCTTGCTAGGATAGGGTCCCTAGGGTCAGTTTTGGGGTTAATTTAATCCAATTTTGTAAAAGTTTTATAAAGAATGTAAAGTCTTCGTGAAATGTGGATGTAGAGCACGCAGCTATATAGGAGTCAAAGTGGCTTTAACCCCTTGTTTGGGTAAGTAAATAGGTTGGTTTTGAGACTCACCCATGGGCTATGGACCATGGTATTATATTGAATTTTTTTTATATAGTTGAGTCATAGTGAGTCTAGAGAAGGAAACCAAGAATAGACAATTCAAGATAATGATTGTTTTGTGCAAGTGTTAAGGTAGGAAGGCTCTGCTTCCTGTACTTAGGTGAAAGGGGAAGGCTCCTGTAGTTGAGTCCATAGAAGGCTTTGGTAATTCTACAGCTAAGTGTGAAGACCCCTACAACTGAGTGTGCAAGGTGGAGAAGTTTGTAAATTGAATGTTGGAACTGAATAAAGATTGATTTTGGAGAAATGTCGTACATCTAAGTATTATTGTGAATTATGTTTATGTTATGTTTTGTCACTCAATGATATGTTTTTTGTAATGAATAAAATATATAAATAATATAAATATAATGTAAAAGATAATAATCATAGATAATAGTTAAGTTAAGCT
>APFE030714112.1:21074-43824 GCA_000404065.3 Pinus taeda
AAATTCTTGAAAAAAATTATTAAAAAAGAAGAAGAGAAAAGTAATTTAAAAAATATTTAATATTCAAGAAGCAAAAATGGAGTCTAATACAAAAATGAAGGCCATAAGATTCCCAGAAACCGAACCCAAAGACGGTAAAGCGTTATTTAACATTAAAGGAACTCTCGCAAGAAAAGATGTTATTATTTATATTTCTCCGGCAGAAGATGCAAATTATATAACACCTAAAATCGCAAACCAACTAGTGATTCCAGAGTCAAATATAACTGAAAAATTAGAATTAGACCTTTTTTGCAATAAAATATATGACATAGCCAATTTATAGTTGAACATTGAAGATTATACATTTGTATCACAATTCTCAGTTTAGACCCTATGGAACAATCAAGGGGACATTATTTTGGGTTTACCTTGGATGGAAACTCTAGGTTCCTTTATTCTAAATACTAAGAAAACATTTTTAACATTTTCTTACAAGAAGAAGAAAATAACGCTCCAAGATTTTACACTAAAACCAAATTTAGTAACACCAGAAGATATCTCAGATATTTCAAAAGTAATATTTCAAGAAGGTAAAAAGGTATTACAAAATATGCAAAAAGATATTGACAAAATCAATGTTGACAAAAATGAAGAAGTTTCTCGATTTAAAAACCATAGCGAAAAATTGCTAACACAAATTAAGAAACTTAAGAAAGATAAGAAGTCATTAGAAAGCTAGGTCCAACAACTTATCAAGAAGGAAGCATCAAATGTAGGAATTCAAGTTGATGACAAAACAACAAATATCGATTCAGTGAATGTCACAACTCAGGAAGAAGAAGAGCAAGTTGAAGAAAACACGCACTTGGATGTTGCAGTTCAAACAATGAACATCCCCAATGAATGTTTCATAACCAACTCAACAACATCTTCGCCAGAAGAAAATATAAAAATTGGCACATGCCCAGTAAGGAAAAATCAAACAAAAAAGGTTCCATATCGACATCCAAATAATGAGAACAAACGAATCAACCAGGCTACATATTTGAACCAGTCAGAACCGAAACAACAAACTAATGTTCCAAAAAAGCGTAATTTAACCTCAACCCAGTGCTACGAGGACAATTCGTTGCAAAGTTTTAGTGATCAGAATGCTATACAGAAGATTAGTCTAGGATGGTCTGATCCCTTCTCAATGCGACAATTTTGTTTGTCATTAAGAAGATCATATCAACTTGTATCGATGAAGATGACTAATCCAAGAGAGAGACTTTCAAAGTCGAAAAAGAGATCAAGCCTTTTTTCATTGACAATCTTTGAGGACAAAGCTTTTTGAGGAAGGAGGCAATGTAACGAATAAAATATGTAAATAATATAAATATAATGTAAAAGATAATAATCATAGATAATAGTTAAGTTAAGCTAATAATTAGGTTGAAGAGGCATGTTTAATAGGACATGACTCTTCATGAAGAGACACTTGCGTGATATATAAGCAAGCTTCTTGTTCTCATTGTAAATCATTATCATTCTTATTCTTATTCATATATTTAATATAATATTTATATCCTAGATGGATATTTCGACATTCCAAGTCTTTTGGAGTAATTACTCTTAAGAAGGAACTTTGTTCGCTTCATTTTTTATGAAATACTGTGTGAATCCATTGAATCTATAATATTTATGCATGAACTAAGTGATTATCTATTTTTTCAAAGACAAGGGTTAATTATGTTATGATTTCTCACAAATTGAATAGATCTGCGTGAAAGCAGGTCTAGGGTTATTAAATAGTGCATGAAAGTGGATAGATTGCTTCCTTAGGATCTATAAAGTTTGATTACAGACCTTTGTGAAGCTCTAGAATCCATTTCCTTAGAGTTTCAATAGCAAGCCCTAGCAGGATACCGATTTATGTGAAGGCAAGTCAAAGATACAAGAAATTAAGACCACTTATCACACTATCTCTGGATGCAAAAACTTGGTTCTAGCATCCCCCAATACTGCTTCAGGTGAGACTATAGCCTATGTTATATAGGTTGTTTCTGAAAGGGTTGAGAGTTATGGTTTTGTTGGTTGGCATGAACAACTCTGAACCTCAGTCAAGCCCCCTTAAGACAACAATGAAGAATGTACATAAGAAATATCAGGATAAGTATTGTGAAACATGATCGATCCTAGAAGCTTAATCTACACTCTATACATTTTGTATTGAATCCCATAGTATTTCATCCATTTCCCTTCAAGGTTTCTAGTTAGCACATGTGATACTCCCAATATGTCCACCTTCATTAAGCCGACAAAGTTCACTGAACAGACCAAGCCAACACAAATGACTTGTACCCATCCTAAAATTCCTCTTGAGTAATCCCAAGAGAAAATTTAATTGATGGAATTAGTATTCCAACATAATGAAAATAAATCTGAGGAATTGGAAAGTCAAGTATGTCCCCTTGAGTTTGTGAGTATTCCGTGGGATATTATCACCTCACCTCAAGCCAAAAATTCCCCTAATGCATGCCTTTCGTGTCAAATTATATGCACCCCACAATAGTGTATCTAATGTTGTATAAGTTAATATATAGACCATTTAAATCCAACAATGTATATCCTAACCTATGTAGTATCTCATACACTTACTCTTCCTAATTCCAAGAGTGTGAACGACACTCAAATCCGAGTTTGCATGCTCAAGATATAGTCAGTGAAAGTTCTGTTTAAACTAGGTCAAGTGGTAGTCACTAACGAGGCAAAAGTTTTGCAAAGGGACAACGCATGGAATTCAACAGTTGGACTGGGCAAATTTTTTTCCTCTTCAATTTTTCCAGTGACACTTAAAAGCTACCACTGAAATTTTAACTAATATGGTCATAAAAATAAAAATAAAAAATTAGGGTGGCAGGCCGCCACCCCCCAACAAAATTCATATATTATATATTTAAATATAATATGGTGGGAGGGCCACCCACTGGCGGACCTGCCCAACCCTTTAATACAACAGTTCCACATGTATGGAGGAGTCAGTGGGGGTCGAACCCACCCGACCGAGCTAGGTCAACCCGTTAACTAGCAACTCCAAATTCAAGCTATATCAAAATTGTCGCACTATATAAAATTTTAATTATTCAAATAGGTTATGCCATTAAAACAAAGAACAATATATGGGTGCAGTGGGTTTTGAAGATAGAACATGGCAGATGAGGAAATCTCAAATGGAGGAAAAGAAATATGATCACAATATCTTATTCACCATGGAAAAGAATGTTGACAAGTTGTTTGGAAAATATGAGAAGACAATCAAGCCTAAGAAGAAAGAACCAGATGACCATGCATTGGTAAATCATGAAGGTGGAAGAGGAGAGTATCCTAAACTGCCCTCTCCATCCTTTAGTGATTGTTTTTCCTATTCTTCTTCTCATCACTCTAACAAGCATCATAGGAATACATGTAAGAATCCATTTTTTAATCTAGATGTAAATTTTGATTTCCCTACATATAATGGAGAATGTAATGCAAAGAACTAAACAATTGGATTAGACAGGTCGAGGTTTATTGTCAGATTTAGTAGATCAAGGAGGATGAGGCCAAGATCCAATTAGATTCTCTTCGATTGAGTGGCACCACTCTCATTTGGTGGGAGAGAAATTTTCATAAAGGAAACAAAAACTTGGGTAATCTCCTTTCTTCTTGGTCCAATTTTGTTTCTGCATTAAAATAACAGTTTTATCCTTGGGGTTATCGACAAAAGGCTTTAATGGAATGGAAATATTTGAGACAAGGAAAGGGTGAAAATATACAAAGATTCACATAGGAGATTAGAAAACAAGCCTTAAATTTGGGCATTTCACTTGGTTCACCTAAAACTGTAACAAAGTATATTGGTACTTTACATAGTTACATCGGATATTCTTTGTTGTTATTTGAGCCTATGACTATTGATGTGGCTAGTGTGAAGGCCATTCACATTGAAAGCAGAGGAAATAATGATAAAGAAGAGAAACCAAAGAAATCATCTTTCAAACCTCATAATGGAAAGTTCAAAGGCAAAGGCAAGGGAAAGGAAAAGAAGGTAGCTACAACCAAGAAGGAGGAAGGAGAAAATACATCTTGCACACATTGCAAGAAGGAAGGCCATGATGATGAACATTATTCGAATTTGCATCCTCATTTGAAACCAAAGAGATTTGGTGGGAAGAAAAAGCAGAAGGTAGTGGAAACTATGCAACAGGACCTTGGATATGATTCTAGTGACAAGACATAGATCACATTAGTGGGCATACAAGGTACTCTTTCTCTTCATGCTAATGAAAATTCTGAATTGCATACAAGTACAAGTTCTTCAAATGATTCTCTTGTTAACGAAAGAAAGAGGAATAACTTATTCCACATTAGAGTCATAATGAAACATACTAAAGTGGAAACCTTGTTTGATCTGTGCTCACAAGAAAATTTGATTTCAGAATCCTTGGTTAAGAAGTTAGGGTTAGAAACCAAGCCTCATTTGAAACCCTACCCTCTTGGTTGTGCATGTGAAAAAGCCAAATTACATGTAACCAAATAATGTAGAGCTAGATTTGTGATTGCATCCAAACTAGTAGATGAGCTTGATCTTGATGTTGTACCCTTGGATATTTGTAGCATAATTTGTATTGGGAAGTCCATATTGGTATGACAAGAAAGCATATTTCTTTCTCCATGAAAACAAGTATCATCTCACGAATGATGAGGTGGAATACATTGTTAAAGCTCATCATGCCAAAATCATTGTCAATATTGTAAGTGCATATCAGATGAAGAGATTGATCAATTCCAGCAAAGAGTGCATGCTTGTGGTTGTGAGAGAAAAAGATGCAGAGACATATGAAGCTTTCCAAGGTTGTGATCCCACTCATAAAAAGGAATTATATGAAATTATTTCTAACTATAATGGGATTTTTCAAGAACCAAGTGAGTTTCCTACAAAGCGTGAGATCCAACAAGAGATTCACTTGTAGCAAGATGCTCCTTTACCCAACATTGGTATGTGCAGGTTGCCATCCATTGAGATGGAGGAGATAAAGAAGCAAGCACAGGAAATGTTGAACCAAGGCGTCATAAGGAAAAATTCTTCTCCATGTGGCTCACCCATCGTGTTGGTGTTGAAGAAGGATGGCACATGGAGTATGTGCATGGATTACATAGCACTCAATGAAATAACAGTGAAGAAACAATACCCTCTCCCTTGCATTCATGATTTATTAAATCAATGAAAATTGTTGTCTATTTCACAAAATTGGACTTGCACAGTGGCTATCATCAAATTAGGATTGTAGAAAAGGATGTATGGAAGATTGCGTTCAAGATGAAACAATGGTTGTTTGAATGCCTGGTGATGCCATTCGGACTATGTCATTCTCCAACCACATTCATGAGGGTGATGAAGGATATTTTCGTACCTTTCCTTGATGATTTTGTACTTGTGTGTCTTGATGACACTCTTGTTTTAAGTAGGACATGGGAAGATCATGTGAGTCATGTTAAAAAGGTGCTTGATGTTTTGAAAAAAGAAAAATTGTATGTAAAAATGTCTAAGTGTGAATTTTGTAAGACCTCTTTGGTTCACTTGGGTCACTTTGTCGGAGGTGGACAATTAAAAATAGATCCTTCTAAAATTGATGTGATTGTAAAGTAGCCTAAACCCACCAATTTTACAGAGCTTCGTAACTTTTTGGGTGTAGTTCAATACTGGAGAAGGTTCATTGTGAACTTATCTCTCATTGCATCCCCCTTACATGCATTGACAAGTTTGAAGCAAACCTTTTAGTGAGGAGGAAAGCAGCAGAAAACCTTTGATGCACTGAAAGAGAAGATCAATACCGCACCAATTTTGGCTTTACCTGACCTCCAACAACCTTTTGAGATCGAAATGGATGCCAGTGGCATTAGGGGACTTTTGAGGTCTAAAATGGGTCTCCTAAGGAAATTATAAAATAATAATGGGAATAATAAAATTAGATAATTTGGATTACATCAGGAATTTTATAGGAATATATATATTATATATATATATATAATAATATATATATATATAATATATATATATATATATAGATGTTCAACTGTATTTTCAATTATCTCCTTATTGCTTCTAAAAGTTCTAGCAACAACACTCGTTGGATGTACAATTTGATTCTTCGTCTAAGGAGTACACATGTTGAATACTTTCAATAGACCTTGCTACATGAAAAACGAGAAATAAATTAAAAACGTGATAGCAATCACGTTTTTTCATGTATTTCTCATTTTTCATGTAGAAGGGTCCATCGAAAGTATGCAACACGAGTACTCCTTGGATGAGGAATTAAATTTTGCATCCAAAAAGAACTCCCACTCGAAATTTGAGTAAAACCTTAGGGAGATAAGTTTAAAAGACAAGTTGAAAAAGTAGTTTTATTATTTTATTATTTTTTAATATTTTTACTTTTTTACTTCATAAATGGTGAATCATCCCTCATGGTTGACGTCATCATCTTGAATCCTATTGGTTATTATAAAGTTTATTTTAGTTGTACATTTTTCTTAGGAGGCCCATTTTAGACGTCAAAATTCCCCTAATGTACGCCATGGGAGCAGTGTTAATGCAGCCAAGGAAACTTGTATGTTACCATTCGAAGACATTCTCCCAAGTTGTTGTGAACTATCACATGTACAACAAGGATTTGTATGCCTTGGTTCAAAACGTGAAGAAGTGGAAGCACTATTTGATTTGTAAGGAGACCATCATTCACATAGATCATCAACCCTTGTAGTACCTTTAGTCACAAACAAAGCTTCAATAAGCAAGCCCTTTAAGATGGATGGGATTCCTCCAGTAGTTTCACTTGGTAATAAAATAAAAGAAAGGAACCAGAAACAAAGTGGTAGATATATTTTCTCACCCTCCTATTTATGCATCTATGGTTTTGGAAAATGCTTCTTTGTCTTTGGAAAGTTATGTTGAACAGTTTGTTGATGACGATGATTTTAAGGAGATTTATACAAATCTGGCTCATGGATTGTAGGTGGATGATTACCATTTGTATGGAAAGTTGTTGTACCACCATGGCACACTTTATATCCCCACCAATGAGAGAATAAATGTAATTAGAGAGGCACATACCTCTCTTATGTCTGGTCATTTTGGTGTAGGGAAAGCTTTGTGCCATTTGCAGGTGTTATTGGCCTCACATGAAAATTATTGTGACTCGATATGTAAAGGGATGTGGCTTGTGTTCAGTTAGGAAGCCCACAAATATAAAATTGGGGCTCTACACACCACTCCCTATTCCATTTCGTCCATGGGAATGTGTGTTAATGGATTTTGTAGGTGGTCTTCCTTTGTCTAGGAGAGGTCATGACTATTTGTATGTCATTGTGGATAAATTTAGAAAAATGTGTGTCTTAATGCCTTGTAAAAGGCAGGTCATTACAAATCATATTTCTCGTATCTTCTTCCAATTTGTATAGATCCATTGTGTATGATCGAGAATATCACTTTCTTAGATATTTTTTGGATGAATTTGTGGAGAATAATGGACACCAAGTTGAAGAGGAGAATATAATTCCATTTGCAGATTGATGGAAAAATAGAGGTTGTCCACCACACAGTGATACATTTACTCCAAAGTTATTGTGGAAAGCACCCCAAGTTGTGGAACGCACAGCTTCCATATGTACAACATGCATACAACCAAGCAATGCATTCGTCCACTCAAAGCTCACCATTCGAGACATGCTTTGGGTAGTTTCCAAAGGACCCCCTAGACATGGTATTTGGGAGAGATGAAGATTCTAGTGGTGAAGATGATAGGGACAAAGCATGAAATTTCATTCAACAAATTCAGAAGATTCACCAGCCAGTGCAGAAGTAGTTGGATAAAAGTCAAGCTCAATACAAAGCTTGACATGACAAGCAATGAGTTGATCACCAATTCTATATTGGAGACAAAGTGTGGCTCCACATCAACAAAGATAGAATGAAAGGGGAAGGAGATAATTTGAGACCAATTTGATATGGCCCATTCACCATATTAGAGAAGATTGGAGACAATATTTTTTGTCTCTATTTGCCAGCATAAATGTATATGTACTCAGTGGCAAACATTGAAAACTTGAAGATTTATGAGCCTCCTTTGATCATGGACACTGAAGAGGTTGGATAGGTTCCTACAATGGACGATTTTGTACCTGAATACTTGAACAAGCTACCGAAGGACATCATTCTTGACAAGAAGACTAGAACTTCATGATATAGAGACATGGAATACCTTCATATTGGTTTCAAGTGAATGCATCCAAGTAAGTCTCGACGGATTTACCAGGAGAAAGTGAGGGGGGGAATTCCCTCACTTGCCAACTGATTGATAAAACTTTTGGCAACCCAAAATCTCATTAGTGGGGAGGAATGATATGGGTGGCTCTAGAAATAGAAGTGGCCTTGAAAAATATCAAAAATCAAAGTCGTCATATTGAATTGAAACTAGGAGAAAAACGTAGTGCTCGTCGTCCTGACTCCAATAGTGCAAACGAAACTCAATAGAATTTTGTATGCTCAAGATATAGTCGGTCAAAGTTCTAGTCAAACTAGGCCAAGTGGTAGTTGCTAACGAGGAAAAAATTTGGAAAAGGGAAGGCACACATAACCTGACAGTCGGAATGGGTGAATGTTTTCCCTCTTTAATTTTTCCAGTGACCCTTAAAAATTGCCACTAAAATTTAAACTAATATGGTCATAAAAATAAAATAAAAAATAAGCAATTGGGGTGGAGGGACGCCACCCCCCAATGGCATACATACACACACCCACACAGAGATATAATACGATGGGACGGTCACCCATCGACGTACCCACCCAAACTTTTAATACAATTTTTCCACATGTATGGAGGAGATGATGGGGGTCGAACCCATTCAAGTCAGGTGGGCCAACCCGCCAATGGGAAGCTCCAAATTCAAACTATATCAAAACCACCGCACTATATAAAAATGTCGTTATTCAAATACATTATGTCATTAAAACAAAGAACCATATATGGGCATGAAGGGTCATAAACCCAACCTGCCCTCATCCTAATTGCCTCTGAAACCAACGAGCCTGTTGTTCCTTAAGAAACCAATTTCCTAGTTGTAGGGGAATTGTGCTGAAGACGTTAATAAAGATTATTTACTGTCACTTATTGTTTAATAGATTACCAAATGAAGGACTTGGAAAACTTGGCCTTGGAATCTTAATACATGTATGATAAAAAATTCTCAGAATGCCATTTGCTGCTAAATATAAATGATGAATGAGGAAAGTTTGAAAGGGAAGTTAAAGACAATATGTTGATCTCTTACAGGAACTATTATTTGTAACTTGGAGGAATTACGATCATGAAGAATAGATCATAGACAATATGTTGTTCTCTCACATAAACTATTGTCTATAACATAGAAAGGAAATGAAGACTTTAAGTATAGGAGTGCTCTTTAAGGCATTTAACCCTGCAACTTCATTACTACACTTAAAAACAAGAAAAATTTGCATGGCACATGATAGCAAAACTTACAAATTATATGTAACAACTCTTGGAAACTTTTGGTTGTTTTATTAATCAATGATGTTATCATAAATACAGTGGCCTGGTTCTCCAAAATTCCAACACCATCTTCGTAAAATTTTCCCCTATTTATACATTGCAAAACAGTTGTTGATCTCTGCAACTATCCAAATTATTTAATTGTTTCTCTAACTATATGAATTAAAACTCTTACAAAACTTTTACAGAGGTTTAATGACACCTCAAAGAATATAAAACAAAAACAACTGAACAATGACAATAATTGCTACCCTTTGACTCTACTAATCTGCTACCGCTCTGACTGTGTATCAATAGTAATTAATTAGCCTTAATCATACAAATTGTGTTTAACTTGTGTATAACCTGGCTTACACATGTATTGGGTGCATTTCAATTGGCCAAAATGGAAAGAAATTTGACCAACCGCCCTCTTCTTTAAATATGGCTTTAACGCTGATTTTCCTGTTTACACACCAAAATCAACACAAAATAGATAAACATAACTAAAAATACATTAACCCTATTTTATAACTCCATCGAATCTAGAGTTTCATCACAATCGGCAATCGGCCCTTACCTTTATGCAGCTTTAAGCTGCATAACCATGGCAACACGAGACTTGTACATATATGCCCTTTATAATAAAAATATGCCATAATCATGATTTTCCGCTTTTAAAATAGTCCGCACAATACCCTTTATCGGAATCGACAACCGATGCTTCCATATATATATGCATAATAGGCAGACCCGACGAGCCTTTAAATATAATGTATATATTTCGAGTCTGGCCTGCAATCGCAAATCGCAATCGACTTAGTCACATACACATGCAGCAAGTGCCATGCGATATTGTGGACCCGACTGAGCTTGTTACATAACATATATATGGCTTCGGGTCCGTCCAGCCATATCACAATTGGCAGAGGTTGTATGCATATATATCTCCTAAACAAATGTGATAGCGCGGATGCACCGGCCTATAAAATATAACATACATGGATTTCGGGTCCAGAACCCATATCGCAATCACAATTAGCGGTTTCATCTACCATCACCCATAACATGGACCCGCTGATTTTTAAAATGTTGCCTATAATATTTCAGGTATGTTGTTAATGTTTAACACTTGTTCCTTAATAAAACCTGCTAATTTCTTCATTCCCTTTGTATTTCGATTTCCAATAAGGTTATGTTTGCGCTTTGATATATATATATATATATATATATATATATATATATATAATATATATATATATATATATATATAAATATATATATATATATATATATAAATATATATAATATATATATATAATATATATAGATATATATATATATATATTATATATATATATATATGCCCATATAATCCTTTGGCCCTTGACTTTGGCCTCCAATATATCATTCCTTTTGCTTTTTCTCTTCTTTTTTTTAAGTATTTTCAAAAACGAAACTAAATATTATAAACAATAAACAATGCATGTTACAACATCTGGTTCCCCCTTGGGATAGTGCTTTTGCCCCAGAAGCACTAAGAACCACAGATCAATGCCTTATCCTCGAGCATGGATTCATGCATTGCTTCGCCAAGTCTTAACTGTGTGTAAACCTATACAGTGAACCATCACCAATATCTACAGTGATTAGATGCTTATGCTCTGATAACAAAACATTGAGAGTCATAGATTGGTAGCCTTAGTTGGGCATGGAGTCCAAAACTATGAAAACCTTGAAATCTGACCACTAGAGGAAACTTGGCTATTTGGCTGTTTAAAGTTTTATCTTATGGGTTTTAATGGCTCTCCCTACTTTCCTAGTCCATAAGTTTGATCCATTTGATTTTACTGGGATCACTGACTATCCTCATGATATCCCTGCATTTTCTGTATGAAATGAGTATCTTCCAAGATTCGGTAGAAATGAATATGAAGATCCAGCTTAGCATCTCCAAGAGTTTCATGAATGCATGGAATAGTGGGGCATCTTTCATGAAGATGTTAAGATGAAACTGTTTATGTTTTCTTTGGATCAAGAAGCTAGGACTTGGTTCAGGTCTCTACCTTTTGCAAGCATTTCATCTTTGAAATATTTCCATTTAGTATTCAATTCTTCTTATAGAATTTATTACCCACACAAGTTTATTTTTAAAGATTGTTGTGAATATTATGATGCTAAAGAAACTTTAAAGGCTCAAGATAATTTTGTCGATGAAACTAATGATTGTGTTGATAATATATCAAGCATTCAGAGTTATGAGCAGGTCTCTGAAAGCAAGGATATTTCATGTTCTCAAAATAATACAGAGAGGGTTATACAACAAGTTTTTGAAATAATCTTCCAAGAAGAGAATGGGTTGACTCTGTTCCAAGAAGATCAAGAGAATATTCAGATAGAGGAAAGTTCGAACATGCATCAAGAATTTCTGCTTAGTAGTTAAGAGGAGGAAGAAATAATTAAGATGCAAATAAATCCCCAGAGTTCTTACTTGGTTAAATTTGATGATCCTCCTATCCATAATGAAAGTGGTTTAAATGGGGAGCAGGATGAAGCTCTTCAAGTTTATCAATTGGGTGTTGAACCTATAGGAAGAAATCAACAAGTGGAACATGTGGGACAACAATATCTTGAACCATCTATCATAGAAAAAGATGCTTTTTCCTGTAAAAAGGAAGCTGATAAAGGGGTTGTATGCCATTGCATTGAAGAGCATAATGAGGCTCATGGATCAGAGGTAAACAATCTGTTTGAAGTTGATAGTACGCCATATAGTAATGTGAAAAGCTTCCTTTTTCTTCCTGAGGATACAATTACAAGTTATTTTCAATCAAAGCTCAGAGATGAAGAGTGGAAGTATGGAAGTGACATAGATTATTTTCTTAAAGATGTGGCTGATTATTCTATTGTACATATTATCCCAATAGAAGGATCAATTAGATAGGAACCTTCATATGTAGAAAATGTCTTTGTTGGAGCTAATCAAGAACATGTTTTTTCTCATACTTTTGAAGATCATGTGGCAGATTACATGGAGGAATTTATTAGCAGTCTACACATATATTTTGGTGGATATACTTCTAATTTTGGTTGTGAGCTGCTTTTATGCATAATTTATTTTTTGTTCAAGATGAATGACATTTTCAAGATTCACTGGCAAAATGGTTATAGATTAAGCACTCAAATGCTAATCTGGTATCATTGGAAGATTGATTTCATCTAATTGAGGTCAGCCATGTACATATGTAGGAACTTGTACATAAATAAGCTCAGGTGTTTAGCATTTGGTTTTCAGTTGTAATTTTCAGTTTAATCATTATTTGATGAATAAGGGTGATTTGCATAGTTGGAAACATGTTTGTAGAGGTGTCAGATTGTCAGGTTTCAGTGGTCAGATTTCAAGGTTTTCATAGTTTTGGAAATCTGACCACTAGAGGAAACTTGGTTGTTTAAAGTTTAAACAGCCAAACATTTCCTCCTCACTGTACAACTAGAGGAAATTATTGAAACCCAGGGAAAAACCTTCTTGTCTTCTCTCCCTGACAACGGCACCAATTAATGTTTTTCCTTAAGAAACCAATTTCCTAGTTGTAGGGAAATTGTGCTCAAGACATTAATAAAGATTATTTACTATCACTTATTGTTTATTAGATTACCAAATGAAAGACTTGGAAAACTTGGCCTTGGAATCTTAATACATGTATGATTAGAAATTCTCAAAATGCCATTTGCTGCTAAATATAAATGATGAATGGGGAAAGTTTGAAAGGGAAGTTAAAGACAATATGTTGATCTCTCACAGGAACTATTATCTGTAACTTGCAGGAATTATGATCATGAAGAATAAATCATACAAAATATGATGATCTTTCATAGAAACTACTGTTTATAACTTAGAAAGGAAATGAAGACTTTAAGTATAGGAGTGCTCTTTAAGGGATTTAACCCTGCAGCTTCATTACTACACTTAAAAACAAGAAAACATTGCATGGCACATGATAGCGAAACCTACAAATTATATGTAACAATTCCTAGAAACTTCTGGTTGTTTTATTAATCAATGATGTTATCAGAAATACAGTGGCCTGGTTCTCCAAAATTCAAACCCCATCTTAGTAAATTTTCCCCTATTTATACATTGCAAAACAGTTGTTGATCTTTACAACTGTTCAAATTATTTAACTATTTCTCTAACTATATGAATTTAAACTCTTACAAAAAATTTACAAAGGTTTAATGACACCTCAAAGAACATAAAACAAAAACAACTGAACAATGACAATAATTGTTGCCCTTTGACTCTGCTAATTTTCTATCGCTCTGACTATGTCTCAATAGTAATTAATTTGCATAATCATACAAATTGTGTTTAACTTGCACATAACTTGGCTTACACATGTATTGGGCGCATTCCAATTGGCCAAAATGGCAAGAAATTTGACCAACCACCCTCTTCTTTAAATATGGCTTTCACACTGATTTTCCCGTTTACACAGCAAAATCAACACAAAATAGATAAACAGAACTAAAAATACATTAACTCGATTTTATAACTCCATCGGATCTGGAGTTTCATCGCAATCGGAAATTGGCCCTTATCTTTATGCAGCTTTAAGCCACATAACCATCGCAACACGGGACTTGTGATTATATGCCCTTTATAACAAAAATATGCCATAATCGTGATTTTCTGCTTTTAAAATAGTCTGCACAATACCCTTTATCGCAATCAGCAATTGGTGCTTCCATATATATATGCATAATAGGCAGACCCGATGAGCCTTTAAATATAATGTATATATTTCGGGTCTGGCCTGCAATTGCAAATTGCAATCAGCTTAGTCACATACACATGCAACAAGTGTTATGCGATATTGTGGACCTGACTAAGCTTGTAACATAACATATATATGGTTTCAGGTCCGTCCGCCCATATCGCAATCGACAGAGGTTGTATGCATATATATTTAAACAAATGTGATAGCGTGGATGCACCGGCCTATAAAATATAACATACATGGATTTCGGGTCCATAACCCATATTGCAATCACAATCAGTGGTTTCATCTACCATCAACCATAATGCGGACCCGCCAATTTTAAAATGATGCCTATAATATTTTGGGTCTGGTGTTAATGTTTAACACTTGTTCCTTAATAAAACTTGCTAATTTCATCATTCCCCTTGTATTTCGATTCTAATAAGGTTATGTTTACACTTATATATATATATATATATATATATATATATATATATATAATATATATATATATATATAGATAGATAGATAGATAGATAGATAGATAGATAGATAGATAGATATGTGTGTGTGTGTGTATGCCCATATAATCCTTTGGCCCCTGACATTGGCCTCTGATATATCATTCCTTTTGCTTTGTCTCGTTTTTTTAAGTATTTTCAAAAATGAAAATGAGTATCATAAAAAATAAACAGTGCATGTTACAGCAGAGCCAATGACTTGTCCATTGTTAAATCTGCCGACAGACTTATACTTAAACCTTAGTTTTCCATTCGACCAGGGGGTGTGGCAGGACTGAGTAGCAATGGAATGTCTTACAAGTAGAATCAGGAGCGCCCACGTGGGCACAAAATTCGAGAATGGTTTTGAAGGAATCTTGGGAGAATCTTTCTGTAGGAAATCTTGAGGGAATCTAAAGATTCCTTGGAGCTCTGGAGGTCACCTGTTCAGAATATGGTCAATTTTATAGTCGTTTGACACAATTTCACGGCATGAATTGAATGGTGATGTTCATTTCCACATCTGAGTTTTTCATTTTTCGTCCATGACAGAATATGGAGGTATAAGGGTCATTTATGTAAAGTTGATTGTAATTCATTTTTTCTTGCCGTTTAATGAAAGAGGCCTCCCCACTTTGAGTAGGGCTCGAAGACGTAGCCCACACTGGGTGAAATTCGTAATGAAATCATTTTGTTCCTTTCATCTCATGGTTTCTTTGTGAGTTCCTCTTCTTTTTCATGTGTTTAAGTTACTTGGTCACATGCTCTTTTTTATATGCAATTATGTATGCATCCTTGAAGTAAAAGACCTGGATCACCCAGCCATGATCTTGCAGAATTTTTTTCTCTTGGATTATTCTAGGGATAGTACATATTTATGCTATAGTCAAATATTATTTTAGTTTTCTTCCTTTCTATTTCTTAGAACAAATGTTTTTTTCAAAAGATCTGCATGTCAGCATGAAAAATGCTTGAGACTTGTTAGCATAACCAACAATAATAAACCACTATGGCACCCAGAATTAAAGTCTTAGAAGTGACACAACTTGGATCAATGAGTATTTTCTATGTAAACCATTTTTTGTTTGAAACAATTGTGCATTAGGTGGTTATATCCACACAATAGGTAGATGTGTTTACAAGGAAACTTAGTATTGGATCTCCTCCAAAATCCAATTATGTCCTTATATATTAAGCCACATGTTAGGCTTTATGACATATCGGCAATAGCAACATAACAAAGCTAGAAGTTAGACTTACTTATGGTAAAACTATATAATATCTATATTTGTATCTATGCTTCTCTTTTTTATTCGCTCTCTCTATCTCACTCCCAAACATACACTCTTTCCATATCTATCTACCCCCCTCCCTCCCTCTTCCTCTCCACCTCTCCCTTCCCCTTCTCTCCTCTCTCTCTCTTCCATCCCACTCTTCTCTCTCCCTCTCCCTCTCTCCCTTGCTCCCTTGTCACATCCTCTTTCTCTCCACCTGTCTCCCTCTATGTCTTTCTTCTTCCTTCCCTCTCTCAACCCCTGCAACTCCATCTCTATCTCCTTCTCTCTCTTGAGTCCTCTGTCTCCCTTTCTCTCCAACCTCCCTTTGTGTCTCCCCCCATCACTCTCTCTCTCTCTCTCTCTCCCCAACTCTATCACTATCTCCCTCCCTCTCCCCTCCATCTCAATGTCTCCCTCTCTCTCTCTTCCCTCTTCTCGTTTCTCCCTCTCTCTCTCCATCTCTCCTTTGTTCTTTCCTCCCTCTCTCTCTCTCTCTCTCTCTCTCTCTGCCCACTTTGTCACTATCTACCTCCCTCCCGGCCCCACTCTCTCCCCTTCACTTTGCTTGTTTTCATCACTTGGATTCTTATTGAAGATGGATCTATGTTGGTTCTTACTAATATTATTTATATTATTGAATTAAGGCTTCTATGACCCATATCAAATTTTGATACATGTTTTTGGTGATAATCAGATCAAAATTATATCTATTATATAAATTATGCACCTTCAAATATGAAAGTATTCTGATTTTCAATTTTAGTAAAACCTTAATTTAATTTCTATCAAATTATTTTTAGTAGTCCCGAGAATATAGGATTTAGATATATCTCAAAAGTAATTATAACATTTTTCATTTTAGCTTCAATTAAAAAAATGTTATAGAATTAAATTAAAATAAAACATTTTTATTGTGAAATAAGTTATGATTTTTGGGCATGTGGTATTGATAAGACATGTTATTGTAACAAAGCCTATTTACTAGTTAATAATATCCATAGTAAGTGGGGGTGCATATCTATGGTTCTTGTCATATTGTTGAAAAATATTTTGAATGTGAAATAAGTTTTGATTTTTTCACATGTTGTATTGATAAGCCATAGTATTAGCCCATGCTATTATAACGAAGCCTATTCACAAGTTGATCATATCAATGACAAAGTAGGGGTGAATATCCATGATTAAGAATCTTGTCATATTGTTATAAAATATTTTGATTGTGGAAAAGTTATGTTTTTTAGGCATGTGGTAATGATAACCCATGGTATTGGCCCATGGTATTGTAACAAATTCTATTTACAAGTTAATAATATCCATGGTAAAGTCGGGGTGAATATCCATGGTTAAGAATATTTTCATATTGTTCTAAAATATTTTGATTCTGAAATAAGTTATGTTTTTTGGGCACATGTATTAGGCCGTCAACAAGAGCACCCACTAAAAACAACATTAATCAAACCCCAATGAAGCTTCAAAGGATATTAGGTTTACATAGAGGAATTTACCCAAATGAAAATTTCTTTAATACAAGATAGTCATACTAGATCTCGTGTGACCTAATTCACGCCACCAGAGTCATAGATATCAAAAAATAATCGAAGAATATAGACTAAAAACAACCTCTAATATGGAAATCAGAAATAAAAAATGAAACCCTCTATTAGGAGACTTCAAAATATGGAAACAACATCTAACATACTTTAATGAAACCCTCTGCTAGGAGACTTCCATGTGTGAGTTAGCATTGTTGCTTTTATCTGACTAGCTATCACTATCAAGCAAACATGGAGTAGTAGAATTATTTGTTTGTTTGATAAATTTTGGTTGATTTCCCTTTTGATGATATGATTCCACTGAATGGATCATCTAAATGTCATAGTTCTTGATATTGAAATTCATAACTAAATTGTGCCCTTTGAATTTATGGTAGAAATATCGTAAATCTTGGAAGCTCCTTCTTTTGTATATGTCAAAACCAATCTACAAAGCTACTAGGGCTTATGATATTGCTACCACAAAATACAAGGGGTGCAATGGAATGAAAAATTCCATTATCAAGAACTATGACATCCAAATGAACTAGTCTATACAATCATGTCATTAAATTAAAAATCAATGAAAGTGTATCAAAGAAACAATACTAAGTTGCAAATGAATGAAATATATTCCAACAATACTCTCTACCATGGTGGATCAAAATGAAATTAAAAATCCAAGCCAAAAAAACTCTTAATTTATATCTTAACTACCAATGAATCAGTATGATATTTCTCTTTTGTCAAATCAAATAATGACCTCGTGCACATCTAATGAAGTCAAAGAAAAATCTCCCAAATGATGGCATCCTATACTTGATAGACCCATTCACAGGCATGAAATATTGCATGCCCCTATTGGTGACATAGGGACCTCCAATATTCCCCATGACAATACCAAATCCATACTAATATCTTTTTCATGCTCCCATTTCATAAATCGAAAATGTTCCCAATATATTCGAAACCACAAATAGATTTAAAAATCAATGAAACAATTTCATTTACTTGCCAAGTACATATCTTTATTGTCAACAACTCTTCCTATCCACTCCTACCATTTCCCCTTAAGTCTTTGCAAGTGAAAAATGAAACACAAGATTAATATAAAATACCATGGGAACCAAGGATGAGTGTAAAACATTACATTCAATACAAAAATCAATTGTAGAAACTATGATTATATTTTTTCGTGGTTTTCACATTAAACCTCGTAACTCCATAGTACTTGGACATGCCTCTCTAAAGAATGCAATGCTTTTGTTTGTAACAAAGGAATGGCAATGCAATAAAACAAAAGAGCTTGAACCCTTCTTTACCTCAAAATTATCCAATATGAACTTTTAAAGATTAATTGCAATAAATATATGACTACCTCTTTAGCATTCCTACTACTTCATCCCATTTTCTAATATCATTTTCATAATTGATAGGTTGCAAAAAAAGAAAAACTTGTTAATCACAAGGTGCAATAGTTCTTATTTCATCATATTCTTCAAACTAAATATTTCATTTAAACATAGTGAGAGGATAAACTCATTAATCACAAGGTACAATAGTTCTTATTCCATCCTATTCTTCAACCTAAATGTTTCACTTCCTATTTAAAACATGGGGAGTGCAAACATTTTCATTTTGTGAAATGGAGTGGGAGCATGAAAAAGTGGTAGATATGGATTCAGTATTGCCATGGGGAATATTGGAAGCACATTTTCATATTAGTAATCACAAAAAGGGAATACCACCATCCAACACATCAATAGGTTACGCCTTTGAAAGGGTATACCAATTATAGGGTGACATCATTTGAGAGAGAAACTCAATTTTCTCTGACTTCACTAGTTGCACCCAATGAAAATATTTGATTTGACAAAAGAGAAATACAAAAATGATTCACCAACAATTGATATGAATTTGTGAGTTTTGTTGGCCCAAACGTTCAATTTGATTCTAATCCACCACAAGAAAAACAATATTGTTGGAATTGATCACATCCATTTGTGGGTTAGCATTGTTGCTTTTATCTGACTAACTATCAATATTAGGCAAACGTGCAGTAGTAGAATTATTTTTTTGTTTGAAAAGTTTTGGTTGATTTCCATTTTGATGACATGATTCTAATGAATGGATCATCTAAATGTCATAGTTCTTGATATTGAAATTTGTTACTAAATTGTTCCCTTTGAATTTAAGGTAGCAACATTGAAAACCTTGGAAGATTGTTCTTTTGTATATGTCAAAACCAATATACGAAGCTAATAGGTATTATGATATTTCTACCATAAAATACAAGGGGTGCAATACAATGACAAATATCATTATCAAGAACTATGACATCCAAATGAAACAAATAATTATACTACATGTCTACCCAATAGTTGGTCAAATAAAAGAAACAATACTAAGTTGTAAATGAATGCAATCATTTCCAACAATACTCTCTACCATGCTAGATCAAAATCAAACTAAAAATCTAAGCCAACAAAACTCTTAATTTTTATCTTAACTACCAGTGAATCACTATGATATTTCTCTTTTGTGAAATCAAACAATGCCCCCAAGCACATCTAATGAATTCAAAGAAAACAAACTTCCTCTCTCAAATGATGGCACCCTATACATGGTAGACCCATTCACAAGCATGACATATTGCATGCCCCTATTGGTGACATAAGGGCCTCCAATATTCCCCATGACAATACCAAATTCATACCTACATCTTTTTCATGCTCCCATTTCATAAATCAAAAATGTTCCCAATATATTTGAAACCACAAATAGATTTAAAAAAACAATGAAACATTTTCATTTACTTCCCAAGTACATATCTTTGTTATCAACAACTCTTCCTATCCATTCCTACCATTTCCCCTTAATTCTTTGCAAGTGAAAGGTGAAACACAAGATTAATATAAAATTACATGGGAATTAAGCATTTCCCCTTAATTCTTTGCAAGTGAAAAATGAAACACAAGATTAATATAAAATGACATGGGAATCAATCATGAGCATAAGTGTCAAACATTACATTCAACACAAAATCAGTTGTAACAACTATGATTATAGTTTTTCATGGTTCTCACATAAAACTTGTAACTCCATAGTACTTGGCCATGCCTCTCTAAAGAATGAAGTGTTTGTGACAAAGGAGTTTGAGCCCTTCTTTACCTCAAAATTATCCAATCTGAACTTTTAAAGATTAATTGCAATAAATATATGACTACCTCTTTAGCATTCCTACTACATCCCCATTTTCTAATCTCATTTTCATAATTAATAGGTTGCAAAAAAAAAAAAAAACTTGTTAATCACAAGGTGCAATAGTTCCTATTCCATCCTAAATTAAAACTAAATATTTCATTCAAACATAGTGAGAGGATAAACTCGTTAATCACAAGGTACAATAGTTCTTATTCCGTCATATTCTTCAAACTAAATATTTCACTTCCTATTTCAAGCATGGGGAGTGCAAACATTTTCATTTTTTGAAATGGAGTGGGAGCATGAAAAAGTGGTAGGTATGGATTTGATATTGTCATGGGGAATATTGGAAGCACATTTCCATATTAGTAATCACAAAAATGAAATACCACCATCCAACGCATCAATATGTTACACCTTTGAAAGGGTATACCAATTATAGGGTGACATCATTTGAGAAAGGAACTCAATTTTCTCTAACTTCAATGGTTGCACCCGATAACAATATTCGATTTGGAAAAAGAGAAATACAAAAATAATTCACCAACAATTGAGATGAGTTTGAGAGTTTGTTGGCCTAGTCATTCAATTTGATTCTAATCCACCACAAGAAAAACAATATTGTTGGAATCGATCACATCCATTTGTGGGTTAGCATTGTTGCCCTTTTATATGACTAACTATCACTATCACATAAACGTGCAATAGTAGGAATTATTTGTTTGTTTGATACATTTTATTTGATTTCCAATTCTATGACATGATTCTACTAAATGGATCATCTAAATGTCATAGTTCTTGATATTGAAATTTGTGACTAAATTGTGCCCTTTCAACTTATGGTAGCAATATCATAAACCTTGGAAGCTTCTTCTTTTGTATATGTCAAAACCAATCTACAAAGCTACTATGCCTTATGATATTGCTACCATAAAATACAAGGAGCACAATGGAATGACAAATTTCATTCTCAAGAACTATGACTTTCAAATGAACTAGTCTATACAATCATGTCATCAAACTAAAAATCAACCAAAGTGTATCAAAGAAACAAAGAATTATACTACACGTCTACCCAATAATTGGTCAAATAAAAGCGACAATAATAAGTTGTAAATAAATGTAATCTCTTCCAACAATACTCTCTACCATGGCGGATCAAAATCAAAATAAAAATCTAAGCCAACAAAACTCTTAATTTTTCTCTTAACTACCAATGAATCACTATGATATTTCTCTTTTGTCAAATCAAACAATGCCTTCAAGCACATCTAATGAAGTCAAAGAAAACAAACTTTGACTCCCGAATGATGGCACCCTATACTTGGTAGACCCGTTCACAGGCATGACATATTGCATGTTATGAAACTAGCTCAAGAAAAGATAGAAAAGATAGATCAACGCCTTAGAATTCAGCCTCTTCGAGGGGGCAACCTCCTTTACATTACATAAATGAACAATTCTTGGATGATTCAAATGACAAAACCTCATTTCTATATAGAGTCTAAGGAGTCACAATATAAACCAGCCAACCTAACAATAATAATATAAAGCCACAAAAATAACAATAAAGGGATTCTATGGGGCACAGTAATAACAATATGGGGGAATAGGGGCACAACAATATTAATAAGGGGTATAACTACAATAGTAATGGGGTAATCACTAGTATTATAGGGACCCAACATGCCCCTCACCTTCAAAAAAAGTGTTGTCCTCAACGCTTGAGTAGTTCTGGATACTTCTGCATAAAATTCTCATCCTCCCATGTGGAATCTTCCGTAGATAAGTTCTTCCACTTGATAAGATACTCCGAAATTGATTGATTTCGTAGCTGTCAAGATCTTGTTTTTGTGACTGCTTCAGGTTCCAATATAATTTTTCCTTCCTCGTCAAGTTCTGGCAATATTGTTTGAACTG
>APFE030714120.1:0-15719 GCA_000404065.3 Pinus taeda
TCTATTTTTCCCAACTTGATCAATCATCCATAAACAGAAACCTGCAATCCATAGACATGATCCATATGTCTAAAAATGGACATAGTCTAAAAATAGACTTGCGCCAAAAATAGCCTGCAGGCCCACTTAGTGAAGGCGACTCTTTTCACTAAGCTCCATCATCTTGTTGCAATCTCAACAACAACAACATTGCATGCCAAAATAAATCTATTGTGTGTTATGTTTATTTTTAAAACAAATCAACAAAGTGTATTGGTGATTCTCTATTGTGAAGACCCATATGAAAAGTGGCGTAATGCTAATAAGACCAATGCAGCTACTATGAGGATACCCACTCAACTTTCCCTTTATCCTACAAAAAACTCCTAGGTGTGAAATCCTTTTTTTACCAAGTGTTTTCTTGTAAAAGCGGAAAGTAATGAATACTTTTTCCTGCTAGAATAGATTTCTTTGGGGAAAATAGGGTGGAAAACATGAAGCCTCATCTCCTTACCAAGAAAGTAAGGCTAACTAGGCTTGATTGATATCCATGCCCGATGAACTATATTAGTGGTAAAATTTGTTTTCTGCACTATGATTGGTAATGTACCTTGAAAGACACACATCCTATCTTCTTCATAATGTTAGCAATTACACATCCATGACACCTCTGGTTCTTCCAACTTCTATGACATAATCAATGTGGTTGAAGCCTTCAATATTTCTCAATCGAATGTTCTTAGAAGAATGTGGCAGGCTTAAAATTTAATGTCCAAGCAGTTACTCACCTTTGTCACAAGTTAACCAATTAGTTTTCCTATTCTAGATTACTCTCAAGATTTCCTTAGATGCCACAAATAAAAGAAGATAGTGTAAGGACAATCTCTCTCTATTTCTAAAGGAGAACAATCTTTGTTTAATGATTAAAGATATATTTGTTTTTATTTTTGGAACAGTTTCCTTGAGAGCACTGCCAGAGAAATCATAATACACGAAGAGTCTATATACTCTCAAAATATTCCAAGATCACGTAATCACAATTGAGCCTCAACAACTATACAGTTATGAGGCAGCCTAACCCATATTCATGTAATCAGTTTTCCTTTAGATGATTAGGTAATAGACAACTATATAGACAAATATGCATTCTATTGACAAGAATCTATAACCCTATCAAGGTCTTACAAGGAAGGGAACATTTGTACCAGGAATATCCACCTAAAGAAATCAATTCCTACTGCCTCAACCAACAGAGGACATTGTGCAATCTGTAGGTACCAAGAAATATTCCCACACAGCAGTGTCCAGGTTTTGCTAGCATCTAATTAAAAAAAGTTTCATTTCTCCCCATGTAGGTTGACCATACAAATGTAAACTTTCATTGTTTAAAATTTTAGGGCCTCCTTCGTAAAACCATGCATGTCATATTTAATGACTATGGCATACTCTGAGGTAGATTTAGTAATAAATTTTGTGCATCAATGGAGTTTTGGCATTTTCTGTCTAAGTTAAGGTACCAACACCACAACTATTATGAATGACCTAGTCAAGTCTCAAGAGAGAGCCTCTTTTGTGTCCTCTCTATATCAATCCATGAAATGGTGGAGAGCCTAACAACCTTCTCTTCTAATCACTCAAGCTAGACCAAATTGACAAGATATATTCCTACCTAACCAAACATTTTCCATGTTTTTGCTTCCTCATAAAAAGATATCAGTTTAGGGGATACCCTAATGCAAAATGTACCTCTCGATAAACTATGTTAACACCTTGTTTTAGGAGATTAACCCACTGGCCTTTGTTTTGTGGTGACTTTCCAAACCCAATAGCTCCTCCATAAGATTACTCTCGTATTGAATCTAAAATCATTTAACTATGATTAATTGGTAGCACATGCAATTTGTAAGGAAGGGTCACAATTTTAGGTTTGGACCATTTAGTCAGGTTTATAGCCTAAATGGAAGTTTCATTCTCCGAGTTAAAATATCTTTGACATATATCAAATAACCGACCTAGTCCATTTTTATGTCACTACTACAACAATACATGAAATTTTCATACTAGGTCTAAAATCAATGCTTAACTTCACTTCCACAGAAATGTTCCACATTTGATTGGACTTCCTAAAATATTGCATTGTGTTTATATAATGCTTCATGCATCCCTAGTAAAAACTGAAGGCTAGTTGCCAAATGTGTTTGTCAGATGTTTCTTATGAATTCACATATAAAATAGTTGTGTTTCATATATTCTCATTACAATATTTAATGCTGGATCTAACTCTTCAATGGTCCATGGATTGAGTTTTAACTCATTGAGGTATCTCTTACAATGGGCTAGTATCTTGAGAACTGAGGAATCAGATGAACTTGCAGCTGATTTTATCTCTCTACAGGTAGTACTACTGTATTCTAGTTGTGTAAGTATCATTTAATGAGGTTGCAAATTTTCACATATTACAAAAATATGTCAATATATGGAAGTATCTTCTTTGTGCTAGGGGGTAGAGGGAGTAAACATTCATTAGCATCAAAAGACACAAGGTACAATAGACAATGAAGATGACCAATTTTTCTATCTTACTGATGTAGAGACCCAGTTGTTGCCACAAAGTTCAACAACTAAATTTATAATCATGATTATAATAACACTTTCATCATGATATCTATAAGTTTGTATCTAATCATCCTTTCCCTCGTTAAGTGAGGAAGAAAGAGAGCACAACCCCTGAAGTACCATGAGAAATGTAGCACTAGAAATTTAACTTGAAAGAAGCATGGCTTCTACCTCAAAAAAAACACTAGAGTTCGTTCACTGCAACCTTGCTCAACCTTTTTTTATAGAATTTGGCATTTTGGTTATGAAAATATGTCAACAGGGAGGTGCGAGTTTCACTAAATTAATCAATACATCTACATCATGAGAATATACAAGGTCTGACAACCCTTCACATGCCAACAAGGATTATAACAATATAACCTCTCTTCAAGGAATACTGAGTAGCATTGTTCATAAAATTCCATTTCTCACCTCAACACAAGCACAAAACCGAATCATTTATGTGGTGTACACTTGTGCTGAAGAAGCCACAAATTCACATAAAGATGTACCCTAAATAGATGTGCTAATACCTTCCGTTCATCCAATGAAGGTGGGTTGGCCCTCAAAGTTGTTTTGACATTGCATGAAGAGAAGGCTGGTACTTTACCTCTGAATTTAGGATCATTCAGCCTATTTGGAAAGGAGAAAAATTAAAGAGGCATAGGAATGAGTTTGCATATTGGGTTTTGTTGTTTAGAATGATCAGGTGATATGTGTTCTCCAAACATAACTAGAAGAAGGTTTGTTTGAGAGACTAATTTTAATAAATTCACAAGGTATTATTTCTGTCTATTAGGAATCACATTGTCACGTGCTTGAGAATAGATAATAGGACAGTCAAATGGATAAGCAGGTCTAATTTATAGAAAATCACCTAGAATCTCAATCAAATCTAACACAAGGTACAATAGACAATGAAGATGACCATTTTTTATATCTTACTGATGTAGAGACCCAATTTATGCAATAGAAGTTCAACAGCTAAATTTAGACTCGTGATTATAATAACACTTTCATCATCATATATATAAGTTGGTACCTAATCATCCTTTCCCTCGTTAAGTGAGGAAGAAAGAGAGCACAAGTCTTGAAGTACCTTGAGAGATGTAGCACTAGCAATTTGACTTGAAAGAAGCATGGCTTCTACCTCAGAGAAAACACTGGAGTTCACTCATGAAAACCTTTCTCAACCTTTTTTTATAGCATTTGGAAATTTGGTAATGAAAATATGTGCCAATTTCACTAATTTAATCAATACATCTACATCATGAGAATATACAAGGTCTGAAAAACCTTCACATGCCAACAAGGATTATAATAATCTAAACTCTGTTGAAGGAACATTGTGCAGCATTATTCATAAAATGCCATTTCTCACCTCAGCACAAGCACAAAACCAAATCATCATTGTGGTGTACACTTGTGGTGAAGAATCCACAAATGAACATAAATATGCACCCTAAATAGATGTGCTAATACCTTTTGTTCATCCAATGAAGGTGGGTTGGCCCTCAGAGTTGTTTTGAGATTGCATGAAGAGAAGGTTGGTACTTTGCCTCTGAATTTAGGATCATTCAACCTATTTGGAAAGGAGAAATATTAAAGAGGTATACGAATGAGCTTTGCTATTGGGTTTTGATGTTTAGAATGATAAGGTGATATGTGTTCCCCAAAACATAAGTAGAAAAAGGCTTGTCTGGGAGACTCATTTTAATAAATTCACAAGGTATTATTTATATCCATTAGGAATCACATCTTATGGTGCTTGAGAATAAATAATAGCACAATCAACTGGATAAGTAGGTCTAATTTACAGAACCTCACCCAGAATCTCACTCAAATCTACTAGTATCATGTCTATGATTTAAATAATGAATGGAGGAGTCTTACACTCCCAGTCATTTAACATAAAAGTGACTAAGATGGTTAGAGGATAATACCACATTACTCTCAAGCCATATGTGTCCTATTGATAAAATTTGTATACCCTGATTAAGGTCTTGCAATGCAAGGGCATCAATTGAGACGATTTTGTATACTCCACACAAAATATTCCATGTCCTCATATTTGCAGTTGAGCCTCAACAACTGTACATTTGTGAGGCATTTAAACTTGTATTCTTGTAACTTTGTCTTTTCTTCACATGATTAGATAATAAGAATCTATACAAAGTCAAACAACCTCTGCATTCCAATAAGAAGACTCCTAACATTTATTTGTTCTCTTCACACCTGTTATTATTAAATTATTCTTTACATATGTGGTTTGCATTCTAGGCTTTGTGAGATTATTACTCTTTCTTTCACTCTTCAACTGTGATTGCAACATAGATCAAAATTTTGGCAGGTTCTGTTTCTATCAATAGAATATTTACTAGTCATTTATATTGTTGATATTGTTTATCATCCACAATCTTAAGTGGGTTCTTTTAATACATAAAAGGAAACACTACAACAGAGTGACTAACACATATTTGAATATTTGACATTGTCAAATTTGATATTACCAAAAGTTATAAATAAAAAGCCCTACTTATTGTAAAATATTTGATATTTAGTGGACAAATGTTTTTAATAATTTATACCATTTGGAAAGTAGTTGTATATAAAATTTTGATTCTGTTTTTTAAGCAAATAATTTAATTTTTCAGATATTTTATAACATTTCATATTAACATTTTGAAAACCTTGTTTATATATTTTCAAAATCTAGTTTTGCATTTTTAAATTCTAATTTTGTATTTTCAAATTTTTATTTACACTTTTAAATTCTAATATATGGCATAACCAAAACTCAATTTAAATTGTATAATTCAAATCTACTTAATTCATAATTTGAGTTTTACTTATCAACTATAAAAACAAATTTATTAAAGGTGAATATATACTTAATTCATAATTTGAATTTTACTTATCAACATTAAAAACAAAACAAATGAATATTGAAATTTTATAATAAAATAAAAAGTTAAGATTGATTAAAATTTCTTAAGATACAGTATTACGAAATTCCCTATATTTATAAAAACGGTAAAAACCAACAGTGTAAATTTACATCCATTAGTGATTGATTACATATAAATTGTTTCACGTCTTGGGATGGGGATACGATTGAGTTGTCTATCTTTTCATAACCTTACTAAATTGGTTTTGGTCGAGAGCAAACTCACTATGTCATTTAATATTAATATGCCTGGGCAATGGTATGGCCTTCATATATTTGAATAATGCACATTTATAAGTTGGAACATCTTAAATGCTAGAATGTATCAGGAATGTTAATGTATTAGTGGGTTGAGTAATTCTATGGAAATGCAATCTGAGAAGAATTATGAATGCATAGAAAATGACAATACCATATGTCTCTCTAATTTACTACTTTACAATATTCATTTAATGATATTCATTACTTTCTGGTTTTAAATATCTTGTGTGTCTAATATTCTACTTTTTGCAATATAATTCAATGGTGCTCACTACTTTCTTGTTTTAGATATCTTGTTTTATCACAGAGCATTTCCCTCCAATAAACCTTAAGTTTTGATTTGACATGTCAAATCCTTTGAGGATTTATTATGAATTTAATGATAATGTCACATCCACTTTAATTACCGTTCTATCATTATCTCAATAATCATAGCATGCCTATTAGTTACTCTTCAAAAATCTCCATAAACTCATCCAAAAAGCTATCATCTAGAGGCTCTTAAGCTTTGAAGTTTTTGGCATAAGCCACAACAATCATGATCATTATTTACAAGTAAGGATTTGTTAGATTTGGTCATTTTGCACTTGCATAGATGTTTATTAATATCCATTAAGTAGATATGGAACATTTTTTTTTGAAGCTTGGTAGGACTCTCTCATTTTCTATTTGACATGTCCATTATTCACCTCTCAACCTCGGAGGTAGTATAAGATTGGAACCCAAGATCTCACCACTTCCTTCCAAAGGCCATATAAATGTAGATATGAAACAATTTTATTTTAAATAATCTATGGTTATCTATACATCCCTACCATGAACACAACTCCACTTATTTTTTTAACATATTTAAATAAAGCTTTCTATTTATCTCCATATATTACTTTACATATAATATTTATTTTATATATTACATTTTAGTAATAGGTAATTATAAACAATTTTATACGTGTCCATCTAAAGGTTTCTTAAAAGTACAACCATGCTGGAGTGTCATCTTAAAATTTTGATAGATCATAAATTTTATTTTTAATGAATTACATATTTTTTTTAAGAATTACATTAACTAACCTTTTATTATAATTATATATTTGATAAAAATGCATTAAGTGAACTCGACATGCAACATGGTCGGCTATCCAAACCATCATAACCCTAACCCAACCGTGAACACTATTTAGACACATGCACTTTCGAAATTAATGTCCTTATCATTTCATCTTAAAGATATCTAAGAAGACGAGTTGAATCCAGAGAAGGGTATAGGTAGATTCGAGAGTGCGGGAGATTCTTGTATATTCGAGTTAGTTCATTTGGAAACATGGCTGCAAATACCCGTAACGTATATCTGAGAGAGCGGACTCTCGATGCTATGAGAGCTTTGGAAGCGGATGGTGAGGTGAATCGAACTATTATTCCTCCTGGTCCACAAAGTGCAACAGTGGGTACAGCAATCCAGATGCCCAGAATTGAAGTTGACCATTTGGGGTCCAGATGCCCAGAATTGAATTTGACCATTTGGGGTCCACTGTGAGGTTTTCTAAGAATTTTGCATACGACATTAATGATCCACTAAACTTTAATCATGATTGCACAATGTTCAATGTTTACATGAAGTATATTTTTTTGGCCTTTAATATCATTCATTGATTTAAAAATGAATAAAAGTCATGCTAGTCTATATGAGAAATAGGTAAACTTTGGTGAGTTAATTATCTCAAATGACTTATAAATGTGGTTAATGTCACATGTTTTCTCATTGAATAGCACAATCACATGAGATGTTAGCCCATTGACTAGCACAACCACATTAATAAATGTTTGCCCATTTACTAGCACAATCACATTAATTTTTTTCCTATTGACTAGCACACTTATTTCAAATCATGGCATAAGTAAGCCTGCATAATTTTACGTTTTGTTTTTATCAATGGATGATAATTGACAATAGTGGAATATGCCTTGTGAGATGGGGCTATTGAGGGCTATAATTTACTCGAGCTAATCCTCTTGCACATTACATGATGTGATTTAATATTTTTTATTCCCCTCCATCTTCGATTTTGCCATGTGAATTCTCTATGTTGAGGTCTATGGATTATGAGTTTGGATGTGCAGGAGATGGATTGTGAGCTTTTGATGTATAAACATTCAAATTGATGGTCTTCTTGAGGAACAAGATATTTGGGGAGATGTTTTGCAGTAAATGGAATAGATAGTTGTTATAGACATTTTTGGGCACTTCAACCCCAATCACAAATGTCCATAAACTAAGGGCTCTTAAGTCCCTAAAAGTGTTGCTTCATTGCATAAAGGAACAAGGTCAACTGATTACATCATCTCCCAGAAGTTCTCCACTGAAAAATTCTCATAAATGGTCAAAACTAGACCATATTGAAAGCTCAATGTAGAGGGTGTGATGCATATCACCTTCCCAATGTACAGGGAGCGATGCATACTATTTTGCTCCTCTGTAGGGTGCGATGGTCGGGAATGGACAAATGGCAGGGAAAAAAATGCGAGGTGGAAGATCATGGAATCTTCTAGATGCTTCCCCTTTGACCTTGCCACTCCATTTTCGACCAAGGATGAGTAAGAGATCATCATTATCCAAGTGGAAGGAGGAACTATCAGAGAGAAGACACTAATCAAGATCCCAAAACATGACTCACCTCTTTGTAATCATCCATATATGGATCCCTCATCACAGAGATCTAGAGGCTGGAATTTTGTATCTTATAGAGAAATGTTGTTGGTATTTTGGTGTACATTCACAATGTTGGGTGATTTTGCTTTGCTTGAAGTGAAGAAGGGCTTCTTAGCTAGAGGATGATGCTGGGTCAGAGCACATGGTTGTAATCTTCTTGTTACTTTTTATCTGAATAAAGCTATTCTTGTTTCCTTCCATATTCTTGTGTACTTGTTTATATATGCTTGTATATGGTTAATACACATCTCATCCTGCATTATTTATGAACTTAGATCTTTTTTTCTTGCATAGTAGTATGTTGTTGTGATCCTACAGGTCCTTTTGAAGCTGAGCAGACAAAGAGCAAGCGGTAAAACGCTATCAAGAAAGAGAGGAAATCGAGCGCATGTCTTAGGTTAGCCCTCTTGGTTCTCATCTCATCTATTTTCATAAAAGGAATCAATAGTAGACTTTGATTGTTTGTTTCTAAGATAGCCACCCATCTTAGTGGGAATAGCAGCATCCGTGTGGACACTATTCCTATATAATAAAATGGCGACTCCGCTGGGCAGCGACTAGGTTACTTGTTAGCTTATCTATCCTTGTTTCTTTTATAAACATACAGACGGAGCCTGAAGTCAAGCCAGCTAGCCTTCGAACTGCACTTGTCATACAAATGCAAAGTAGATCAATGCTGGTTCAGTCAATCTCCGAGTTTTGTTTATGAATTAAACAATAGATGTGCAAGCAATCTAATTTCCCTAAGTGGTGGCTCTAGTAACCTCTTAGATCACCCCTGTGGTTTACATACAGTGATTTGTACTTATTCAGCTTAAACACCTGAACTAAACTGCATATTGTGAGTGAAATCTTGTTCAAAGTCTCGCATTGTAACCATCGCACCCTGCCTTCAAGGCAACCTATCTGCATCGCACTTCCCGAATGGAGTAGGTGAGCTGCATACTCAGTTCACTGCGTAACAGGTGCGATGGTCAGGGAGGATTGAATTTCCTTTCGACTGTGGATTTTTCTCACTGTTTTCAGTCTTATTAAAGAGTTTTTGCTGTCTATAGTCAGTGTACTTCTGTGAATATCCTCTTCTCTTGCATTATTCCGCCTCCTTAGTGTAAAGAATTATAAACGTTTTTTATGTATTGTTCATCTTTTTAGTTCTCTTTTACAAAAAGTAGCATAGTCGAACTGTCGTCTCTAAATCTTAAAGTGTCGTAGCTGTCATTTTCAGTTTTAGGAAGCAATTCCATTTTTTTACATAGTTGATTATACAATTACTATTGCATAAGATTTGAATTACTAGTTTTGGAGTGTCAAAGAGCAATTTACATTTCAAAATCACAAAGTGTCTCTCTTGATTCCACTTCGTTTTGAAAAAGAATTTTGTTGAGTACACTCGCTTTAAAAGTAATTCAGTTTTGCACATAGTTTTCTTAACATCATTTACACATTAAAAGAGTTGAAAACCAATACATGCTTGTGCATTTGCATTTTGAATGCTTGGCTTGATTTAGGACTGTGCATATTAGTGTGTGCTCTGTGCTCTGTGAAGTAAAGATGCTTGACTTTCTTCCCTTTAGTAGCTAGGATTTTCATTGTTGAAAGAAGATAAAATGTTTGTTTATCATCTTAGACTGCATTTAGGAATTATACATACATCACGTGGTGAACCTGAAAGGAAAACTGTTAAGCAAGATCAACTTAAAATAACTCCAATGAATCTAACAACGCTTTGGAACTTAACGCACAACATCTAAAGGTCTAGGCTAGGGACGTATTCCGGTGTCGTAAAGCCTGGTAACTGTTGCTTTCAGTGCTGGTTGGGTGATTCCTCCTCTCTGAGACGACAAGTGCCAGTACAGACTTGTACTCCCATGTACCGTCACGTATATATTGGGAGACCACACTATGCTGCATCCCTTATCCTTACGAAGCCGTGTTTGCCACCCTATCGATCGCAATGCACCGAACAAAACATTCGAGAAGACTGACTGACGTACCGTAAAAAGTATTCTACAATTTTGCGATTGGTTTGGTAGTCCTCTCTGCCTAGATCTCCAAAGAAGTCCATTTTTCTCCTCTTCAGACTCCTTAAAGGAAAGGTCGTCTGAGCACTTGTCACTTCAGTCTTAATAAAAATCGAAGGTGACTAGAGTCATCTTTTTTTTCCTCGAATCTCTAAAATTGAAAAAACAAGTTGTGTCAAAGCGTCTAAAAATTCATTTTAAATCAGAATAACATCACAAATTCCCGCGTTGGTCTTTAGGTTGATAAAATGGAGTCTACCAACCAAGGATTTCCCCTTGGAGGAAATCCTAGTCCCTTCTCCTCTTCGGGAGATGTTGGTGCACCCCATATGGCCACTTTGTCACTTCCAGGGTTGAAAATTGGTTTGCCTGTCTCGCTCTTCTCTACCTCTGTCGTCCAGAATCCCACAATTCCTGAACAGTCGAACCAACAACTAGACGACACTAGAGTTGCCTCCCAACCTTCTACTTCATCTTATTCTCCTTCTCCTCCTTCCTCTTCGCTTGATAAAGCCAATAAAGCTAAAATTCAAGTAACTGAGAAGAAGAAGAAGCAGAAAGAGAAAAAGGAAAAGAAGAAAAAGGAACCAAAATGAAAAGGGAACAACCAAGTATCGTCTAGCAAAAATCCACACACCGCACAGTCAAAACCTAAATCTCCTTATGTCATTTGCAATGGAGACCACTATCACCGAGATTGTCCCTGCATCCCTCGGATCTTAGGGGATTGGTCTCCTTGTTTGCACAATCCGGTAGCATCAACCTCTGGCGATCATGTTGAGTGCTCACCGTCAACCAGTGAAAGTGAAGCACATGGACAAAGAAGGAATCCTAAACTTCCTTGTAAGTTGTGCGAAGCAATCACGCTGTCCACCATTGTCCCTTACTTGAAGAGGCTAAAGAGTTTTAGATAATCATCCAATTTCACCGCTACGACTTCCTCCTGAATATAAAAAACTCTTGCCAAGCCCTCCACCGATTGAAAATCCAACTGGCCCATCATTGTGGTCAGCCGAAGCACCTATCATTGAAAATGAACCCTCGCAATCCATACCAGACGAAAGTCAAAGGGTCGATACGGCAGTTGACCCGATATTGCCTTCAAAGGGTTCATCTTCGAACGATACCGTCATTGAAGAGAAAGAGAACGACACCATTCAAATTATTTTCATCAACACAGACTCCAATGAACTTGGGGTAGTCCTCCCATTCCTTTACCACAGGAAGGAAGTTCAACAGAGTCATACCCAGCCGTCTACTCGGTCCCACCACCAAGCAACCTAGTCATTTCCTTCGACTGGAATCGACTAGGCAGACCCCATTTACAGCCACTATACCATTCAGAATCATTATAAAAGCTTACAGAATGGTCATGGTTGCTACCATCATCGATGAAGGGGCTTATATGAGTACCCTTTCCTCAACTACTTAGAAAGCGCTTGGTTCGCCATCGCTTTTACCTCAAACGAGAAATCTAACAGCTTCGACAAAGGAACCAGTCGACCTTTAGGGATCCCTCCAAATGTACCCATTAATTTGAGAAGGAAAACTGTTCACATGAACGGTATGGTAGTTCAAGGACCTTTAGATTACAATCTACTCCTTGGACGCGACTATATTTATTGCATAGGAGCCATCGTCTCCTCACTCTTTAGAGTAATGTGTTTTCCGCACGAAGGCAGAATGGTCAAGCTCATAGAACAAATGCCATTCCCCGGTTCACACATCGCAAATAGTCAAATCCCATCCATAAATGGTCTTTTCAGACAAGAAATGTCTCATCGCTCTCCAGTCCGTCCACCTAATGAGCGCAAGTGATTCAGGAAGATGTGACTGAACCCCGGGGGCATGCACCCTCGTCTATTTCGGCAGGAAAACCTTGGCTATAGAGTAGATTCCCGGGAGGATATATGACTAGTCTCACGAACCCATCCTCCAGGAAAATGGGAACAGACTGGAATAAGATACCTTCTTCGATAGACATCGTCGAGGAAGCATTTTACCTGCTACGCAGATAGAACTTTCTTGGTAACCAAGAAATTTTTCACTATACTTGGGGCCATGCAAACCTTTCGCTTGCAAGTGAAGAGTGGCTACTTATTTTTTAAATTTGTAGGACCTCTAACCCTTTAAACCCATAAGGCTAGTCGTTTCCTAACTTGCATAAAAAAAGGATCCATGGCAAAGCTTGAGAGATGTAAGCCACTTCAAAATAGCATCTCGAATGAGACATTCTTATCATACGACTGGCAAGAAATGTTGTCGCAGAGTTCAAGATCATTAAAAAATAAACCATCCATGAGAAGTTTTAGCGCATAGTTCAAGCTCGTTAAAAAATAAACATAAGTCAAGATCAAATGTTTCCCCCAGCGTTTAAGCTCATTAAAAAATGAACGGTAAATAACCATTGCGAATGCCTTATCGCCAGCTTTTGACGCTTGGTCATGTTCTTGCCATCACATCCACTCAGTTTTTAGCTGATCATTCACACCCATATGATTGTTTACCCCTTCAAGGAAAATCTACGAAGAGTGATTCTGTTAGCCATCCTTGTGACACTGCCGTGATTGGAAAATTCTAAATGTTACCTAGAATCAGCTGTTACCCAAAACCATCACTCGTTCCTCGAAAACGAGTCTTCTTTAAGCTCTTTTCATATAACTCGTAAAATATGAAAATATTTTCAAACGATTGCCCTCTCCGGCTCATTAAAAACATAAGAAATGCTATCCCTCCTCTACACTTTAATATTTTTGGACCTGAGGGATTATTACACAAAAAGATTGAGTGCTTTTCTTGTTCGGCTTGTTAAAACTATCGAAAATTCATCTCTTTTGTATTATTTTACGTTTTTTCGGACTTAAGGGATTATATGACGAAAAAGAATCGTTGGAGTCTCCTTTCCATTTCTTTCAAACTCTCTAAAATTGAAAGTGACCGAGTTATCTTTGTCGTTAAACTCGTTAAAACCTAATAGCGACAAACTCATCCAAATGGACGAGAATGAGTTTCACTGTCGCTAGACTCGCTAAAATATAGTGACAGGTTCACCCAAAGGGCAGATTATAGAACAAGCATATGTTATCCTCCTCAAGCTTGACAAAAATAAAGAGGTACTGGTCAGCAATGACTAGCAAAATTGGGAAGAAAACTTGAAGAAACTTTATTGGTAGCAAGTCACTCTTGAACATGACACTTTCCTTCCGCATCCATGTCAGGTTGGGTTGTTCCGTTCACTAGTCATCACCATTGGTCTGTCACACAATCCATCTTTGTGGTTAACACTACCAATCCATCTTCAGTGTCCCTGATATTTTCAAGAGAAGTCATTCAGACAATTCAACTGTCTCACCCACTGCAATACATTCATTCTTCATTCCTTCATGACCGCCACCCTGAAACCTGTATCGTCAGTTTGTTTTCACCTCCAAAATCATTTGCTTTGTTCCGTGTCGGTAATGTGGGATTCATTAAGGCCCTCCTGCGATGGGTCACTTCTTCTCGACATCATCTCATTATCCAAGAGGTTGAATTAGGAACAACCCTTTCAGTACTTTGAAGCTTGCATGCCTCAATGGCAAGTTTCTCACTTTCGGTGACAGGTTTACATCAATGGCATTCGACCGTGAGATTTTGCGTGGTGTTCGACGCCAAGTCCTTTTTCACACCACATGAATTTTACTGTAGTGCCTTGACGGTCATTGTCATTATTGGTGATTCCTCTCGTGCCTGTTAACAACTTACATCATTGGCTCGTAATCAGGTGATGTCTTTCCATGTTCGACTCCAAAACATTTTTCACATGGATCGACTTGTACTCCGAGTGAAGATTGAATCAGTTTTGAAGACCTCGGATCTAGTTTCATCCATTCAGGCTGTGATATATTCAGGAATATAAAAACATCAAGTGTACATCATTGCTGAATAGATGATCATCCAAATCAAAGGATGATGTGTCCATATCATCAGTCTGTCACACAGACGATTGTCTATCCTATGTACATGAAAATGAATTTATAAAGTTGAGCATGAGAATGCTTGCCTCAGCTAGATCATGAGAAAATGTTGTCAAAATAATGTGTTGTATTGTATCTTATTATAGGTTTCCTCCCAGCTCGGAAAAACTTCAGATCCTCATAGTAAAGCACTTTACCCGACATCATAAAGATTAATGACCTCATACTTTAGGGCGCAATTGTTATAGACATTTTTGGGCACTTAAACCCCAATCATAAATGTCCATAAACTGAGGGCCCCTAAGTCCCTAAAAGTGTTGCTTCACTACCTAAAGGAACAAGGTCAACTGATTACATCATCTCCCAGAAGTTCTCCACTGAAAAATGCTCATAAATGGTCAAATTGGACCATACTGAAAGCTCAATGCAGAGGGTGCGATGCATATCACCTTCCCAGTGTACAAGGTGCGATGAATACTGATTTTCTCCTCTGTAGGGTGTGATGGTCAGGAATGGACAAATGGCAAGGAAAAAAATGCGAGGTGGAAGATCATGGAATCTTCCAGAAGCTTCCTCTCTAACACTTGCCTCTCTATTTTCGACCAGGGATGAGTAAGAGATCATCATCCTCCAAGTGGAAGTAGGAACTATCAGAGAGAGGACACTAATCAAGATCCCAGAACATGACTCACCTCTTTGTAATCATCTATATATGGATCCCTCATCACAGAGATCCAGAGGCTAGAATTTTGTATCTTATAGAGAAGTGTTGTTGGTTTTCTGGTGTACATTCACAGTGTTGGGTGATCTAAGCTTTGCTTGAGGTGAAGAAGGGCTTCCTAGCTGGAGGATGATACTGGGTCAGAGCATATGGTTGTAATCCTCTTGCTACTTTTCATCTTAATAAAGCTATTCTTTTTTTCTTCCATATTCTTGTGTACTTGTTTATATAAGCATTTATATGGTTAACATACATCTGATCCTGTGTTATTTATAGATATAGATCCTTGTTTCTTCGATAGAAGTATGTTGCTGTGATTCCATAGGTTCTCTTTTAAGCTGGGCAAACAAAGAAGAAGCAGTGAAGATCTATCAAGAAGGAGAGGAAATTAAGTGCAAGACTCAAGTTGGTCTTCTTGGTTCTCCTCTTGTCTATTTCCATAAAAGAAAACAACATTAGACTTTACTTGCTTGTTTGTAAGATAGCCACCCATCTTAGTGGGAATAGCAGCATCTGAATGGACACTATT
>APFE030714131.1:0-11580 GCA_000404065.3 Pinus taeda
GTGATTCCACCTCCACAGTCCAAAAATCACTAACACCAACCAGATCGGTCTCTACCCAAGTTATCTAGGGCTCTAGGAACTATTAAGTCAACCCGAAACCTTCAAGGGTTCTAGAGCATTTGTTCCAACCACGACTCCACAGACTAATAACTCAACCCACCAAGGGCTTTGTAGCATTTGTCCCAACTAACGACTCTAGGAACTAGTAACTCAACCCAAGTTGTTTCAAGGCTTCCAAAGTATTTATTCGAACCCATAGCCATAAGGAACATGAGCACCAATCAACAAAAACAAGTTGAAAAACTCACAACACCATGGATATCCAGGAAATGGAAAGGCAAGGCTAAAACCATTGTCAATCCAAGCAAATATCCATGCCAATGGCACCACATAACCAAGGAATCTCATGCATATAACATGCATCCAAAAACCAACAAGGAAATCACACATGCAACCTGTTACATGCAACGGAATCCAACTATAGTTGTTGATCCAACTGTTTCCTAGTGCTCCTTACTTTCCTTTCCCTTCTTTCTCCAAATCCAAGTGAATGCCAAAGTGCTCCAAGAATGATCTAAGTGTGCAAGAGTATGAGAGAATGAAATGAGAGATCCAAAATTGAATTGACAAAAAGTTGTGAACTGATCCTCATAAGCCTTTTTATCATTGAGGCCTCTATTTTCTTCATTTTCCTTCATTCTTTCTTTAATTTTCTTAGCATGCAAATATGTGTCTCTTCACCTTCCATTTCTCTTATTTCCTTTATTTTCATAATTAAGTTCGAATTATTGCCTCTTTGCCTTTGCCAGTTTCCATTACCATTAATTAATCACAAGTGATTTCCATCACTATGTTTTGCCCAACTTTTAGCTTGTAATATGTGTCCATGACCTTGGTTTTATTTTTATTTACATGGAAAATCAACCAGGGGCTGTTACACAATCATTGTCCATGTTTGATGATTTTTGGTATATATCTCCTTGATCATATGTATAAGTCTTGTTAGATCATATTTGGATTAGATGTGCTTTTATTCTTGTGTTGTCTATAGGTGTTTTCTTCATGAGCACTGAAGACAAGGTTGAAGCTACATCATTTCGAGCAACTAGCGAGCCCAAACTCGAATAAACATATATGAATTGCTCACCTTGCTACTTTTGTCGATGTTTTCATCCATGATTTGATTGTGTTATCACTTAGGTTGTTCCCCAAAACTTGTGAGAAAAGGGAATACGGCCGAGGTAACCACTAACCAATCTTTTAGATGCAACTTCTAGCCAAACTGCATCCAGAGAGGGCTCTCTCTTTATAATTTATCTTTGTTTTTTGAAGTATTTTATGCTAGTTATGATGTGCAGAGTTTGTTTTAAGTTTGTTTGGATGGTGATTTTAAACAGAGCTGGGATGCAAGTCTGAAACAATTTATTCCATTGGGAAAATGGAATCTATGAAGATGGATTGTTGAGTGTGTTTCTGTGATAAAGGGCAATACTACAGAGAAAGATAATCAATTTTGGAACAATATTGAAATCTAGAAATTGATGGAATGTAAGCCAGTGGGTGAAGGGCGGTCAAGGATCCTTCATCATGATGGCAGAGGGAAACTGCATGAATATTATCAAGGAGCAGTAAAGAATTCCTTGGCAATCTTCAAAGTGAAAGAATCAGTGGGAACATAAGCATCTAAGAATTTCTGTTTATCCTAATTCTGAAGAAAACATAAATAATAGCAGGAATTGAACACAGAGTGTATTTAAACTAGTTATGGGCTATTCTTTTTCCCTGTTGCTAAGATTATGAAACATATATGAAATTTGCAAACATAGAAAACACAAAACACAATTTAGAACTACTTATTGATCCATAGAAAGACACAAGAATTATGTAGCAGAGCCCAGAACATCAAATCCACATTCAAAACGGTCCAGCAGCAGTGCACTTCAACAACCTTTGTATTAAAAAATATCAGAGTTACAGCGTGGTCCAAAGAGGAAAATCACCAACCCCGAATACATTCCTTGGGGAGGTATTTATACCAAAAGAGAGTTACAAAATATCTTGTGGATAAGATATGAAGCAATAACTTCCTTCACCTACTCTGACAAGGGAATCAATGCAGACATAAATGTAGGAGTAATTGTGGTTGTGTTGGCTGCTTTAATTGATAAGATACTTTTGACTTTTCAATTCAGGAAGTCGGCTGGTAGCTGTTTCTTCACTTTGCATTCCTGCGTCGCTGTCCTGATCCTTTTACCTGCTCTTGATTTGGCTTTAACGCGTCCTATTCCTCGCTTGACCTCCTTTCTCTATATCTGCCATGTGTATTGTTATTTGACCAAGTGTAGATAGACAGAAAGATCCAAATTACCTAGGTAAAATTTCCAGCATACTCTGCCACCATTGGTCTCTAGGCAATTGGTGTCTTTGTATTTTTACAAGTGTTTCATCAGCCTCAGTATACCTGTAAAAGTTAGGCTTGACCTCAAAAAGATGATTTATTTCATGTTCTATATAAAACAAATTTTCCAATTTTTCATATAAACTCCGTCCATAAGGAGGTCCTGTGTCTCCTGAAGTGCTGGATGATGCAGTGATTTGATTTGTAACATAAGTGTTTACCCTGTGAGCATATTGTTGATGTGATAACAATCTTTGTTTGCTGGTTAGTAAACTGGAGACTCTTTTGCTGCAAGACTGTGAACTTCTCTATGAAGGCATTAATGTCCATCTGCATCTCTTGGCACTTCCTTTCCAAAGTTTGTACAAAATTTCTCATTGTTAGCACCTTCTTCACTGTCAAAATGGTGCCTGTCCTATCCGTGATCTCCAAAGTTGCTAGTTGTTCTTTAGTATGAGTGTTCAAAAAATGGATGAGTCCATTGGCCTGCTCATGCATGTTTCCCAATGATGCCCTGGCCCTTTGAATTTCCACTTGGGCCCTTTCTATCAATTCAATTTGTTCATGAATTGTTTGAATTGATTGCCATTGGTCAGTAATAGACTGGCCAATCTTGGTCCACAAAATCATTTTAATGTCTGTTAGAGGTTTATGCAAGGTGAGATCCTTTTCCAATGATTTCACCTTGTTCTCCAGGGCCTTCACCTCTCTGGTTTTCTCTGCCATTGTTATTTTTGACTTGTCATAGCTCACCTCTAGTTTGGCTAGTCTTTCTTTTGCCTCTTTGAGCTCTGACATTTGAGCTTCTAGCTCTTTCACCACCTTCATCATTTCTTCCATCCTCATGCTAGTCTCTGGCTCTGTTGTTGCTACTGCCGAGGAATCTGTAGCTGCTGTACCTGTTGTTGATGCTCGCTGAGTGGGAGGGATTGCTGCTGTGACTGTGGGGGGAGCAGAGATAATTGTTGGAGTTGTTTCAGGTGGCTGGGAGGTTGACTCTCCCTGCTTGGTTTGCAATGCTTTCTCCAGCTCTTGCTCTGTTTGAATCAACCTTTGATTCATCCTCATCAACAGATCCATTACATCTTCTTCTGCCTTTTCTTGTGCCAGTTATGTTGTTTGTGGATGCATGGTGACAGGCAGCTTCAATTGCTTCCTAAGGGCAGCAATATCTTCCTCCTTCTTTATCAGTGCTTTGATGCCCTTGGCATCCTTGGGATCATGTCCCAACTCAATAATTATTTCTTCCAGAGCCTTTATTCTGTTGTCTTTGGCTAGAGAAGAGATCTTCTCCAAATCCAATTGAGCAGATGTATTACTTAATGACTCTTTCAATTGGTGGGCCAGCATTGCCTTGTCTGCCAATGTAGCATAGACCATTTCACCCGTTTGTTTGTGCAATTCTATTTGGTCCATTGGGTGTATATCTTTGGCAAGGACCTCTAAATTGGTCCTTATGTAGTCAGCTGCAGACTGTGGTTACTGAACCTTAGGCTTAAAATGAGTTAAAATCATCTTCTCCTCCTTAATGTCATAAGCTGCCATTAGTCTTTGCTGTTTGGAGGGTGTCATTTTGAGAAATTGATCATACAACTGAATTCTCAATGACTCATTTTGGGCCTTTATTTCCATAAATGATTGTTTGATATCAGATCGTTTCTTAGTTTGCGACCTTGAGGAGGAAACTTCCATCCCATGCTGCCTCTCCACTTCTTGCCTGTGAGCGCTGGTGGATGTCTGTTGGCTGATGGCCCTCTCTCCTCTTGTGCTTTCTGTGATTGCTTCCACAATTTCCTCTTCAGGTAGAGGATCTACACTTTGTCTTTTGGCCTCTTGGTGTTCTGTTGACCCACTTGCAAGTGTGGTCTCTTCTCGGTCTCTTTTCTTACTTCTTTCCTCAGGAAGAGGAGTCTGCAGTGTTGGTACTTCTGGTGCTTCTGCCTGTAGTGAAGGGGCTTGCCCTTGACTGTGTTCCTTTGAGGTAGTTGCCTGTTCTTCCATTGTTTCTTGCTCTTCACCTACTATCTCCTTGCCCTTTGCTGTCCCTGCTGTTGGTGTAGTCCTTTCTTGGCAACTTGTCGTGAAGTTGTAGTAGTTGATGAGCCTTCCCCGGTTTGCTGTTGTATTTTGAATGATACCTGCCCAAAAGAATCTAAGTCAAGAGTTTTTTTCCAGATTTTTCATAGTTTGTTCCATTTTCTCTTCCTTAGTGAGCTCTTCAACTAGTGTGCCCTCCACCCACTCATCTTGGTTGGCAAACTGTTCTATGTCAAGGATGCTGCAATGTTCATAGGGTGCCATCCTATATTTTATCCTTCTTGCATTGATAAAACCGTTTGGGTCATAGGGTACCCACCGAAAGCTTCTCTTGAGTCTGAGTGTTTGACCCAATATTTCATCAGCATCCTTCCATCCTTCTTTCTTGTTCATAACATAGGGGCCTAACTGGTCTCTAAGTTTCAATTGGGCCTTTTTCTTTGTGCTATGGAAGTGAGTCAAATCTGAATTGATGAATTGCCTGAAATATTCCAAGGCAAACAGTCTCATTGGCACATATCTTGGCAGCTTGTAGGAGCATAGCTCACAGCCATATATCCCGAGAATAGTGTGATTCTGATAAAAGTACCAGTCACCTATTTTATAGTTTTTGGAGAGCTGTAGTATCTTTTGCATATCATATGTCAGTCTAGGAGGAGGAGTTCTCATCAGGAGAGAAGAGACTGGGTATACAAACATATCAATAAACTCACAATAAGAGTAGGGAGAGCTGCGGACTTCATGAAAGATTGAGGTCCAAAAAATCACAGACCTCTTTTCCCCTTTATGGTCCAATTTTCTAATGGGGAATTGGAAAATATCTGGTTGATAATATAAGAACAGATGATAGATATAGGATGAATATTTAAAGATTCCCTCCCTGTCTAGATTCAACAATTGGTCATGTATCTTGTTGGAAATAAATTTGGCATAGTTGTATTTGACAGCAGGAGGCTGCCCTGGGGGTAAATATAGACATTAAAACCAATATAGTTTCATCAATATGTTCACTTGTCTTGAACCCCAGAACAAAAGATATCATATCAACAACTAATCTACCCACTTCATTGAAGGATGCATAGTGAAAAGGAGGTGGCTCCTTAGGCTGGCGATCTGCTCTCATAAATACTTGGGAAATTCTGGTTATCTCTGAGCTGGAGAGTTTGGGACCTTCATCAAGCAAGAATTTCATAGTAAGAGGAAACTGGAGGTGGGTTGGGTTGAAGTTCAACATTTGTTTTATGGAGTCAGGAGTAATATGAAAGAGGGTAGTTCCAGATGGAGTCTTAACTGCCCTTTTAGTTGGCTCATAGTTCTCACAGCAGAGATGAATTATCTCAGGGAAAATATTGACAGAGGGGAGGTAGTATATGGGTAGATTTGATTCCCATATGCCATAAACATCATTTTGGTTTAAGTAACTGTTTCTGAGCTCACAGACTGCTTGTAGATGGTTTTGGTAGCCTACTAAGTCATGGATTAGATAGTCTTTATCAGCTAAGGGCAGATGTTCCAATTCCTTGTGGGGTGCATTAAGAGGAGTGATGTTCAAGGCTATTGGACCTTCCATGGCTAAACTCTATTGCCTTTAAAATTGGAATTTTTTGGCTCTGTGTAAGTAAAACAGGAAAACAACAACTCTGTGGATTTTCTCTGGGAATTTCACCGTGAAACTAGTTTGTTGGGTTGTATTTAGCTGCGTGGACAGAAATTAGCTGGAGAGATAGGACCTGTGGGCTTCTTTGGCACAATGGGCGACAATTGTGGGCAAAAGGCAGTTTTCGGGGTTCCTTGGAGAATTTGCAAGGCCGAACGAGCTCGAGTTTAGCTCAGTGTGCGGATTTGTGGTGAAATTAGGTAAGACAGAGGTTATAGTGGGTAACACAGTGTTTCTTCTTCAAATTCCGGGTTCTGTGGGCAATTTTGCAGCGAAAACCAATAAAAACAGGGTTCGGGAGTAGATTTGTGTAAATACCTGTTTTTACGGTGAAATGGTCGATTTGCAGGTGACTAGATGAGCCGAGGAGCCGAGCTATGGAGTAAGAACTGTTGGGTGGCGGACTATATGGTGAAAATGCTCTTTTGGACGTAAATTAGCATGCACTGGTAGCGTGGAGAAAACAAAGACAAATGGGTGAAAATAGCGTTTTTACCCCTTTTTACCCATTTTTTTTGACTTTGGCGGGTTTTGGTGCGCTTTGGTCTGATGACGTCAACATGACGTAATTTTGTCGTGTAGAGGGTACGGAAGATGACGTGGCATGTGATGTGGCGGGTGACGTCAGCAGATGACGTAGGCATGACGTCAACGGGGAGGCAGTGGGGTGGTAAGCGGTATTCCCCGCACCGCCTTTGGAGGGAAGTGGTTTTGGAGGAGGGGGCTCCAAACACGCCGGGTGCTTGACACGCGTCCTCGGTACGACAGAAATACTGCCCATCCCCTGGACGCTATAGTTCGGCATATGAGGGCTTCCGATATCGCCGACAGCCGTTGGATCTGTTAGCGACGATTGGACGGTTGGCGGGTGATGGAGGTAGCGACGGTTTATTAGTGGGGGACCCGCGGTAATATTTCTCGTTTTCTAATGTTTTGCGGTGTATTTTAGAATTTGGTTAAATGGGTTTTGTGGGTTTAATATGCGGATTTCGGCCGTTTATTTAGCCAGAGGCTAAACAAGTCCCGACAGGGCGCGTGGAGGGTTGTTATTGGCCCCGGATGGACCAATAACTCCCTAAAAAAAATTTAAAATATAGCTATAGTTAGCCAAAGGTCGGGGTATTAGATATTTAGGGCTTTGGTGTATTTTTACCTAGTAAGGGAGGGGAAATATTCACATAGGAGCTATATAATAGTGTTAGTAGGTTAATATGACTATGTGGAATGGATGTGTATGGATTAGGATAAGTTTATAGAGTGAAAACTTGGGCATGGGGGGAATGAAAGGATACCAAGTTATGAAGTTTAGGAAACTTGGCAAAATGGAATAGAAAACATTTTACACAAGAAATGTGGCTTGTTTTGCCTAGGTGAAAACACAGTTTCACTTCATTTTTTCCATGAAATGAAGTGGACTAAGGGCAGTGAGCAGATCTCATTGTCCTTGGGGGGATCTTAGTAAGTATTTTTTGGAAAAATGAGGAGGGAAATTAGTCATGCTCCATTTATTTTGTAACCACCTTGCCATAGCACCTTATGATTTTTATGAGATGAAACTTGTTGCAATAGGACCAAATTGCCCATAAGCCTGCTTCTACAACATCAAAACTACCTACCCAGCCTAGTACACCTAACATTTTTTCTTCATTTTCATTGGGTGCATTTGAACTAGCAAACCCTGACTCTTCTCTTTTCTTCCAGCTGCCCTCCTATCTAAGTCTACCCTTATCTCTTCTAGGGCTCAGATTAAGCTGTTGAGACCCTTTGCTTCTCTACCTAACTACTTGTCTGCCAAGCTTGAACTGTTTGTGCAAACCTTTATTCTCTATTCTAAGACAAGTACATTCAAACATGATCTAGCCAGGATTACACTGTCTGGCCATTCATCAACTGTGGCAAGAGTCAATCACCTGTACATAGTAAAATTCTACAAAATATGGAACCTTTGCAGCATGGAAAGGATGAACATATTTGGCACTTCTCCAGTCAATCATGAAAAATGAAACCTATTGGTATAGGAAGCTAACAGATTGTAGTAGACTTAGCGAAATCTGTATATTTATGTTTTGTTCTAGATTTGGGTACTAGATCTAGGGAGATCAGTCTTGCGTGCGAGAATGTTTTATCTGATAAAAAGGAGGTCCATTATTCAGCTACCAACTTTCTAGAATCAGTGGTATCCAATGGTAGTGATCTCAAAGCCAACAGGGAGCTCTCGACGCAATAGGGCATTGGATATTGCATATGTCAAGAAGGTAACTGATAAAATTTCCATGCCAATAAAAATTTCTTTGTTGTTCAAGAAGTTGAGGCAAGGCTTGTTAGGCATGTATGGTTAGCACAAAGCTGGTGTAAAGTTTTAATTTGGGAAGCGATGACATGGAAAATTCTACAGACAATTGCTCCTCAGTGTCAACCCTTTAAGTCACCCTTAATGTTGTGGCTCTATTCTTGTCTTAATGATTTGAGTTATTTCTATGGGGAGAAGTGCATAGGCTTACTACCCTTTAGTGTTTCATGGGCCCTTAAAAATTGGACACTCAATCATGAATTTACAATGGGGGAAACATGGGATACAAAAATTAATTATGAAGGCATTACAATGGAATCATTGGAGTAGTGAATGGATAGATTGGAGGTGAACCAAGAAATTATGTGTACCAAACTCAACCATGTCTTTGTTATTGTCCTAATAGTAATGAAATTATTGATGGAAGACAAAACTCAATAAAGGCAACTAGAGGATGAGGCATATGATATTTACTAACAACTGGAGGAACTAGAAGTAGTAATTAAATCCTTGTCTATTCATATATCCACTAATATATATGAGGAAGTGCGGGAAATGTAATGAAATTATAATTGAATGTACCTCTTGTAGTGGAGGATAACTTTGGAACTTGCAAATTTTTTGCTATGTATTGTAAGTTTGTATGATCTTGCTAGTGTTTTGGAGAGTGTATATCTCCAAAGACCCAACATCTATTAGGAAAGTTATAAGTCAACTATGTATGATAGATGACAATCTTGATGATGTTATAGGTATTTCTGACCTCGAATGGAATTTCTATGTAATCACCTGATGTACAACTGCGATCCAGGCGCAATATGCAATTTTTTGCTTAATATCAATATCTCATTATGGTAAAAGAAAAGAATGCTTTGTAATCACAAATTTGTTAAGGTGGTTGTGATACATAGACTTGATTTATATCCAAAATATTTTCCATTATTTTATAGGTCAGGCAACATACATACCATGAAAACTGGTGTGATGAGTTCCATGCATAAAAACTTATACATTTGCAAGGTTCCTAGCAAGGATTCATAAGGCTGCATCCTTTCACTTCAATGTTCCAAACAATTATTTCCCAAGGATGCATAAGGCTCATTACCTTTTTAGGCTTCTTTTTTGCTAGAATTTGGTGGTTAATTCACATCCAATCTTAGGAAAAGTGACCCTTTCATAATTCATGATTATCTTGGGGGTTTTGTGCATCTCTTAATTAATTTGTGACATTGTCAAGGTATGGTTTTTGTTGGATTGATTATAATTTTGTTGGTTTGCTTCGTCAAATCGCGACAAAGGTGCTAAGAAAGGTGTATTTTGATTAACACATAGACAACATTGGGTTATGAGCAATGGTGAAGATCTCATATTCTCTTGTTGAGACCCATGCTCAAACCCCATCAAAGACACGGGAAGGGGTGTGGGCTAAGTAAATGTCATACTATGTGGTAATGCATGCCGAGAATGAAAAAAAAAAGGAAATTAATTTATTGAAGCAAAACAAAGTACAATTCAATTTAAGATTACTACATGAGGAATTGGCAATGTTATTGGTTTTGGATGGGAGAGGTGTGAAGTTCAAATCTACCCAACATTAATGTGCATATCTATATATAACTAATGAGGATTTTGGGTTCATAATTCCCCATAATAAAACAAAAGCATTTCCACACAAAATGGTAGCAAAATGGCCCTTTTTCAACTGCTTGAAATAACAGGAAGGGGGAGTGGCATTTTTTGCCTAAAATCCAACATGAATCGTTTTGGATTTGATGGAATTGTTGTGATATCCCTTTGTTAATATTTTCCATTGTAAATAAAATTGTAATTCATTAAAGCCTAAGGGAAGGGACATGAATTCCATATTGCTTGGGGAGGGAGATTGCTTGAGGGAATTGTTGTTTTAAATATTAGTCTTGGTTGGCTAAGTGGTTTTAAATGGGATGAATGGGAAATAGATCTATTGAACATAAGAGGACATGCCCTGGTGTCCTTTAAGTCCCAAAATCAAGCAAGAAGAGGACAAAATGTTAAAGGCAGTGTTGGCTACGATGTCTTGGGCAGTTGACTTTGTGGAGTAGGGAAAAAGACAAACCTTTAATCTATTTGGGAGAAAAAGAGATTCATATGCAAACAAAAAAAGGGGGGAACATACTCTTGCATTCTCTCGTGCACGGAGACATTGAAGGGAGAACACACTCTGATGTCCCTCTCGTGCATACACATAGGCAGTGGAGGAGAACACTAGAAAAAAATATAGGGAGAGCGGGGATTAAAGTTGGAAATTGTTCAACTCTTAGGGGATTGAACCAACTAAAGGGTCCTCATAGAGGGTTTTTGGATAAAAAACATTACAAAGGGAATTGGCTTGCCTATAAGGCTGAAGAACCCACTGGAAGCTTTTGGATAGTGAACCTACCGGTTTGGAAAGAGTCACTCAGGTGCATGTGAGCGTTGTTGGACCACCATGAGTTACCTAGTGGTTGAAGCTTTGGTGCTTGAATAATTGACAAACCACTTGGAGAGGTGTCCTCTTTCCCTTCAGTAGCTTATCTACTTATGAAACTTATTTAATGTGGACTCTCTCTTCTCCTAAAAGGGAGCTGAAACTCTTTGTTTTGTGGTATCCTGCTATGGATGTTAGTTATGTCTGAAAAGTCTGAGTGGAAACTTGTGTATTTGGTGGATAAAGGTAGAGTGGTCTGGTGTCATCTTGTTTCAACTATAATATTAGTGGAATTTCCCTTAGTAACACTCCATCTCAAGCATTGGAATTTGGCTCGGGGGTGACAACTACAAGTAACTGTGGTTGTAGCTTGTCTATGGTTAGGTGGAGAGTTAGAGTCCCACTCTTAGTTGCCAAATCTCTTATAAAATAAGTACACTCTTATGTTTTGTGCTTGTTAATAGTACATCTATGACTATTGTGTATTACATTTATGATTGTTGTGTCAAATTACTACTATATTAATTCCTGAGGTGTGTTGTCTCTTGCATAAATGAGGAATGCATAATTCCTGTGTTGAAATGCTTTGGAATATCCACTTTCATGAATGGTTTATTTCTATAATTATCATGAGTATATTGATTGGCCTATGTGGTTTGCGTATGAAGAGGTAGACAACCTCAGTTAATTAGTTGTGTTTAAGCTTGGGAGAAATAACATTTGGATGTATGTGTGTGTGTGCGTGTGTGTGT
>APFE030714131.1:11831-66627 GCA_000404065.3 Pinus taeda
TATATATGTCTTGCAAGTTGTAGGTCGATGAGATTTCGAACCCATGTATATTACAGGCCATATATTGGCGTTAGGTTCTAGTTTGATCAAATCCTTCATAGCCAAGACTTGGACTAATTCCTTTGAAAAACCACCGGGATCAAGCCCTGAGTATATCTATGCGCACTTTCACCAGGAGGGGGATAAGACTCAATGACATAAGTGCTCAGACATTAAGCCTTAATAGGCCCTCGTGTAATAGAACCACCTTGACTAAGTTCTGAGGGTGGAAGGGCCCAAGTAATCCTTATATTTTTCAAGCCCCAAGGTCAGAAGTTTAGGGCTTTGAGGAATTGGGAAACCCAATCCTAGTAAGCCAACGGTCTGAGAGGTATAACCAAGTGCGAAGGCAGAGAGATCTAGGTCATAGAGAAGAGGAAACATGAGCACAATCCACGTGCCCCGAAACTTCATCCCCAGAGAATCCAAAGGGAGGCAAGGAAAATTCTGTTGGGATAGAAGAGTCATGCAAACATGACAGTGGGGCCAATGGTCATGCATTAACAATTCATCACAATGGAAAACCCAAAATAAATTGTAATGTAGAATGTGGGTGTATCATGCCTCAGAGGACCATGTTGGACTTGGGGTAGTACACGTCACCTCAGACCTCAAACCCCATAGGTTTCAAGCGGGGCACTAAGGAGAACTCACAAGATTTTATCTTTGAGAGGACATGGCAGGAGTGGGCCCAAATGCACAACGCAATTGTTGATGAAGCAAGGGCATGGTAGGAGAGGGGGCCACTAGGGTTCCATGTAATCCTAGAAGGGTTGTCCCTAGAAGATAAGGCAAGGGGAGGCAAGATAAACTTCTAAGATTGTTGTTCCAAGATGAGGTGGCAGGGAGAGGGGCCCACAAATGTGTATTATACGTATGCACATATATTATATGTGCGTTGTGTGTGGGACTTGTAAGGGGGTTCAACGTGTATGAGCGAGTTGACAACTTATGACCTCGGACATGCACAGGTTGAAAACTATGGTAATACAACCTTGTGGCAAAGAGAGGCTGACTAAGATTGCCCACGTGGCAGTTTGGTAAGGTGGTGCTAATTAAATGGCGAATCTATGTATGGCCATATCTTGAAATCCAGGAGTCGGTTCAAAGAAAACATTATAACACCAGAATCATGTCAACGAGATGAACACAATTGTGTCATTCATTTTAAGTTTTAAGAAAGTTGAAAAAAGGGTGACAAATTTAGACCCCATTTCCATAATGGATATTGGATGTTAGGTCTTCATCGTAACCACCTCTTGCTAACCTTAGTGGGGGTTAGAATTAGTAGGGGGTGTGTTACTATTAAAAAAATGTAGCAAGAAAGGCTTAATTTAACTTTAGCCTTAGTCAAATTGAGTAAATCAAATTTCCATATCAGCAGAACAACTTGGAGGTAGTTAACTAGTGTGACATGGCTCTTGTCACCTAGCTCAGTAAATTCAAGTTAGAGTGCTTGGATTTTAGTTATGCATGCGTGATTGCTAAATTTTAGCAATCTAGTCCAGTTATTTTCCGCTGTATTCCGTTAACTAACTTCTAAATATTGATGGAGTCAGTTGAAGGTCAGTTGTACAATGGGACAACAACCTAACTAAGAGATCCATTAGTTAGCTAATCAATTAACCCAAAATAGCTAATTCATGCATGGAATTTTAATTCCTCAGCTAAAGTGGAGATGATAAGGAAATGTAACATGAGTTGTATAAGAGTTGAGGGTACACATGTTGCATGAAGTCAGAAGATCAATCCTTGGGAATTTCACAAGGAAATAGGAGGAAATTCCTTATCTTTTTGGAGCTAATTTCCTTAGGAATTGTGCAAGGAAATAAGAGGCTTGAAGAGTAAATAATTGGCTATGTTGGCTAGAGTTTATCATTGAGTAGAGACAACAATTATTATTTTGCAGGTTGTGCTCAGAGATGGAGAAAGAAATTGTAATAGTTTCTCTCTTCAATTGATTAATGCAAAGAGGCTTGAGGGGTTTTTCCTAGTTGGGTTCCCCTAGAAATCACTGTGTATTTGTGGTTTTTCTTATTGCATGTTTATGCATGTTGTTATAAATTGTGATTTTCATTTCGTAGATTAGTAGAGCAGAAATGTGCCTCTTATTTTTCAGTTTGAAATCTTGAGCATTTGCAATTTATATCAAATTTCTACATGGTATCAAAGCCCTGAAATCACATTAGAACCAATATTTCAAATTTGTCCCTAAGTAATTTCAAAGTAGCAGCTTTAGTGCAATAGTTTTTCTTCCGAATAGGGAGAATGTCTTTCAAAGAATTGGATTAGAGTATGCCTAGAGGGTAGCTCGAATTTCATAGCCTAGAAGAATCAAATGGAAGTAGTGCTTGATGATAATGGTGTGTTAGAATATGTTAAAATTGACATTGTGAAACCCCAACAATCATATGCACAACAATTAGCCCAATGGAAGAAGGATGTTGCTAAGGCCAAGAGAATTCTTCTAGAAGGTGTGAGAGACCATGTGGTCTCAAGTCTTTGTGGCAAAGAGACACACTATGTGGAAGACACTGACTGAGGTATTCAAAAATATCAGTGACCATACAAAATTGGCCCTGAATAAACAACTTCGAAACATCAGGATGCAGAAAAATGATACTATTCTGCAGTGTCTCTCCAGGTTTACACAAGTTCGAGATGAACTTGGAGGGTTTGGGGTGAATGTAGCAAAATATGACATGGTGAGCCTAGCTCTTCTAAGCCTTCCAAAATCTTGGCATAACTACTAGGACTCTATGAATGGAAGGGAAAAATTTCCGAATTGGGAAAGGTTGTGTCCGATTTGGTTCAGGAGAAATAATAGAGATGGAACATCATCCAAAATAGGGGATAAAGAGAATTTTGCCTTGGTTGGAAAGGGGAAGAAGGGAAAATGAAATAAGACCCAAATAAAACCTGAATCCAACCAAAATAATGGCAAGAAGAAAGACTTGAGTAAGATAAAATGCTTCCACTTCCATGAATACCGACACTATGCAACAAAATGATTGCACAGGAAGCCTAACAAAAAGCCTTTAGGAGGACTAGAAGGTGAAACACTGGCTTCATAATTCGAATTAGACTTCACCCTGATAACAACATGGCCAACACTATTATGGGGAGTGTGTGGTACCTTGATTTTGGTGCCTCGTTCCATATGACTGGGTGCAAGGAATTCAGTATTTTTGAGGAGTAGGATCTACACATGTTTATTCAATTAGGGGATGACGGGAGGTACAATGCTACATTAATCAGTACTGTCACATTTAAAGCCTTCCCTCTTCGCCTCAAAGATGTTATGTGTGTACCTGGGCTGAAGAAGAACCTAATCTCTGTAGTAGTATTGGAGGATCATGGCAGCAGTGTTGGAGGATCATGGCTATGATGTTATTTTCAATAAAGGGAAAGTCTTTCTGAGACACATCACAATTGACCAAGTGAAGAAGATGGGGTTCGAGTGAACAACCTATACAAACTTGAGGTGGTAGATTGCACTGCATTAAGCAGTAAGGTTGAAAAAGTGCATAGTCGAGACATTGGAGAACTCTGGCACAAGAGGTTGGGTCATCTACACCATGGTGCCTTAAAAATCATGCATAAAATTACCACCTGTCTCTCTAAAGGATTCCTTGACCAACAATATGTCTGCAAGGGTTGCACAATGGGGAAATATGTCAAATCCACTTTCCATGGCTAAGATAGCAGAGCAGATGCAAGTTTGGAGTGAGTCCACTCTGATGTTTGTCAGCCATTTTCTATAGTATCCACAACAAAACATAAGTTTTATGTTATTTTTATTGATGATTTCTATAGGAAATGTTGGATCTTATTCATTCGGAAGAAGGATGAAGTTTTCACAAAATTTGTTGAATTCAAGGTATTGGTTGAGAACGAGACTAGGAAGAAGGTGAAGGCTCTCATGAGTGACAATGGAGGTGAATTTGTTTCGAATGCCTTCAAGGAATTATGTGCCAAAGAAGGAATTCAAAGGGAGATAACAACACCCCATAACCCATAACAAAATGGGGTAGCTGAGAGGAAGTACATGAGCGTAGTGGGAGAAGTAAGATTTATGCTACATGATCAGTGGTTTCCATTGCATCTATGGGCAGAAGCATGTAACAAAACAATCTACTTGCAGAACGAGAGTCCTCATAGAATACTTGGTATGATCACACCAAAGGAAGGCTTCTCTTGGAGAAAGCCTAATGTGTCTCATTTCAGTATTTTTGGAGCTTCAGTTTATTGTCATGTCTCCAATGATTCGAGGAAGAAACTTGAGCCTACAATAGAGTTGGGAATTTTTGTAGGATACACTGAAACTCCACACAATTACTAGGTCTATTTGCCTTCACTAAGGATGACAGTTGTAAGGAGAGATGTTAAGTTTGATGAGGACAAGGCTATGAGATGCTCTTTGGAATGAGAGCTAATTATCCCACCGAAATAGGAGCTTCTAGCTCCAAAGGAGGAGCTTGAGGATGAGCTCCAAGAGGTTGTGGAGCAGCCACATGTAGAAGAGCAGACAGAAGGAAGATTGGAAGCACCCACTCAACCAGAATATTCGAGAGAGGGGAGAAAGAGAATCATAGAAGTTGATAGATTGATATAGGATACACAAGAGCACGTGTGAGCTCCTAAATCAGAGCACAAGAAGAGGAGGTCACTTGAGAGGTACACTGGTTACATGGCTCTCATGATATAGCTTATTGAGTTAGAGCGTTCTTCATTCGAGGAAGTAGTTTCTCAACCTATTTGGGTTGATGCCATGGTGGAGAATATGAATCCATCATGAAGAACAATGTATTGGAGGTGTTGCTAAGACCAAAAGGGAAATGAATGGTTGGTTCTAGATGGCTATACAAAGTGAAGCATGCAGCTGATGGGAGCATCAAGAAGTACAATGCTAGATTTGTGGCCAAAGGATTCTCTCAGATAGAGGGAGTGGAATATGAGGAAAGTTTTGTATCAGTTGCAAGCTATTCCTCAATCAGATCCATTCTATAATTGACTGTGCAAATGGGGTTGAAAATCCACCAGTTGGATGTGAAGATCGCCTTTCTCAACAATGTTATCGAGGAGGAAATCTACATAGAGTAGCCAAAAGTATTTGAGACATATGATCGAGAGTTACATGATTGCAGACTTAAGAGAGCATTGTATGGTCTGAAATAGGCACCTTGAGCATGGTACACACGGATCGAGAATTATCTCAGTGGATTGGGCTTCACCAAAAGTGAAGCAGATGCGAACCTCTATAACATTGTGGTAGATGGTAAGTTGATTATTCTTGTTTTGTATGTTGATGATTTAATATTGACAGTTGATAAGAAGTTGATCTGCTCTTGCAAAGAGGATCTTGAAGGGGAATTTGTAGCAATGAAGGCCAATTATTTCAAGTTGTTTTCAGTTAAATCAGTTCTAATTGTTGATGGACCTATTAGAAGGCTAGTTGTGTAGTGCGACAACAGTCTAAATTAGTGTTCATCTAATTAACTAATCAATCAAATCAAGTGCATTCAAAGAATTTGAGTTCCCCAACTGTGGTGGAGATTCCAAGGCAGTGTAACATCATTTGTAGACTAGTCTTGAGCGTACATGTGTTGCATGAAACTGGATGATCAACCATGGGAATTGCACGATCAATTGGATGAAAATTCCTAAATAATAGGTGCCTAATTCCTCAAAAATTGTGCAAGGAAATACGGGCTCAAGCAAAGGAAAAAATTAACTAAGTCTGGGCTTCTCATTGAGCAGAGAGACGGGTTATTCACTTGCAAGTTGAGCTCAGAGCGAGCTAACAATTGTAATACATTCTCTATTCATCTTATTAATGCAAGCATGCTTAAAGTGTTTTTAGTAGTTGCTTTCCCCTATAAAACTATTGTGCATGTGTGTTATTTCTTATTGCATGTATGAGATTGTTGTTCTAAATTGTGAATTAACTTCCGCAGAGCAATAGAGTAGAATTGTGTCTCTTGATTTAGATTAAAATTTCTTGAGCAATTGCAATTATATCATCAAAATTACTACAGGAGGAAATTCCTATCTTTTAGGAGTTATTTTCCTTAGGAATTGTGCAAGGAAATATGAAGCTTGATGAGCAAATAATTCGCTAAGTGTTGGCCAGAGTTTCTAATTGAGTAGAGAGAACAATTACTCTTTTGCAGGTTGTGCTCAGAGCTAGAGCAAGAAATTGTAATAGTTTCTCTATTAAATTGATTAATGCAAAGAGGCTTGAGGGGTTTTTCCTATCTGGGTTCCCCTAGAAATCACTGTGTGTTTGTGGTTTTACTTATTGCATGTGTTAGGTGTGGAGCCTGATTATCTTCTTTATTCAGAGGTATCGCTGCATTGGACTTCAGTTCGTAATGGGGTGGCAATTCCACCCATTTGATCGATGTCAGGGGGGAGGCAACAATGGTTTTTATGAACCCCCCCTGGTGGAGTTTCGGGGGCAACGCCCCCGAAGCTAAAAATAGATGTAAATTTGCCTTGTAAAATATTGTAATTCTGTAGTCAATCTGAGATGTTCATTAGGCGGATGATCTGACAGTAGAAGTTATGTTTAATTTATGTTTTTTTTTTTCCTTATAAGGGAACCCCTCACTATATATGAGGGAATTGTATTGCGGCTAGGTAGATTAGTATTCTGAGCAAGAAAGAGAGAGGAGATTGTGTGAGAGCGAAGAGAATCTCTTCATTTTGATGAATAATATAAAGGAAGGATTGGTTGTTCCTCCTTGGACGTAGCCCAAATTGGGTGAACCACATATATCTGTGTCTCTCTTGTTTTATTCATTTTCTATGTTTGTGTTTCTGCAATATTTTATGTGTTCCATTGCTTTGTAATATATAATTTTCTAACAACTGTTATTAGAGCCGAAGGTGTATTTGGCTGATAAACTCGTAGGAGAGAAGGGTTCCTAGTTCGAGTTGGAGCAATGGTAGAAGATGGTAGGTTTAGGGTTGAGAAATTTAATGTCCAAAACTACCAGCTCTGGAAGACGCGGTTGGAATATTATTTGTATAAGAAAGATCTGTACCTACCATTGAGCGGAAAGAACATAAGAAAATGGTGTGTCAGAAAGGATGAACAAGACAATCATGGAGCGTGCAAGGTGCATGAAATTGCATGCATGATTGCCTTTACAATCTTGGGCAGATGCTGTAGATATTGTTGTTTATCTAATAAATAGAGGGCCTTAAAGTTCCTTGGATGGTGGTATTCCAGAGGAGACATGGACAGGTAAAAAGGTAAACTACTCATTTTAAAAACATTCGGTTGTGAAGCCCTTGTCCACATTAATAAAGAAAATGGAACAAAGCTTGAGGCAAAATCAAAGAAATGTACCTTTATTAGATATGGTGTTAATGATTTTGGTTATCACTTTTATGATTATGAAAATCACAAAATCATTAGGAGTAGAGATCTCATATCCAATGAAAAGTTTTTGTATAAGGATCAGATGTAGGAAAATAAACAGGAAAAAGAAAACAAAGAATAAACAATGCTTGATTAGATCACAGAAAAGGCAAAGGTGCCTAAAAATCATAATGATCAACAACCAGAACAACAACAACAACCACGACAACAACAAACACCTCAAACACCTGAAAGTGGTGTTAGAAGGTCTACCAGGATAAGTAGACCCCCTGAACGATACTCTCCTTCATTATATTATGTATTTTTGATTGATTCTGGTGAACCAGAATGTCATGAAGAAGAAGTGTAGGTAGAAACCAGGAAGAAGTGAGAGTTGGCCATGAAAGAAGAGATGGACTCCTTGGTACATAACCAAAATTGGGACTTAGTCAGTTTGTCTGTAGGTAAAACAACATTACAAAATAAATGGGTTTACAGGTTGAAGGAAGAAGATGGAGGTAGAAAAAGGTAAAAAGCTAGACTTGTGGTGAAGGGGTTTGCACAGAAGAAAGGTATAGACTTTGATGAAATATTTTTTCCTATTGTTAAATGACTTCAATCAGAACGATTTTAAGTCTAGTAGTAGCAAAAGGTTTACATATTGAGCAATTAGATGTAAAGATGACCTTTATCCATGGGGATTTGGAGGAAGAGATCAATATGCAACAACTGCAAGGATATGAGTTCAAATGGAAGGAGAAACTAGTGTGCAGGTTGAAGAAGAGCTTATATGGCTTAAAAAAGGCTCCAAGGTAGTGGTATCTAAAATTTGACACCTTTATGTTTGAACAAAGCTATACTAGATGTCACTCTGATCATTGTGTTTATCGCAAAAGTCAAAATGATGGCAGCTATATTATATTGTTATTGTATGTAGATGACATGCTTGTTGCAGGGTCTAACATACAAGAAATAAATGTGTTAAAAGGAAATTTGGCAAATTCATTTTCAGTGAAGAATTTGGGTGCTACAAAACAAATCCTTGGTATGAGAATAACTAGAGACAAGAAAATCCACAAATTGACATTGTCTCAGAGTGAGTACATACAAAAGGTGTTGGAAAGATTTAATATGCAGAATGCAAAAGGAGTTACTACACCTTTGGCTAGCCATTACAAACTAGGTAAGGAGACGTGTCCCAAGGATCAGGAGGAGATGGATTATATGTCTAAAGTTCCATATGCATCATCAGTTGGAAGATTAATGTATGCAATGGTTTGCACAAGGCCTGATATTGCACATGCAATGGGAGTTGTAAGCAAGTACATGAACAATCCAGGAAAAGAATATTGGATGGCAGTGAAGTTGATTCTCAGGTATTTGTGAGGTACCACATATCAAACATTATTCTTTGGTGGAACAACTGTCAGTTGGGTTTAAAAAATGCAAAGTGTTGTTCCACTTTCAACAACGGAAGCAGAGTATGTTGCTGCTACAGAGGCTAGTAAAGAAATGATTTGGTTGCAAAGGTTTATGGACGAATTGGGTAAGAAGCAGGAGATGGATAGGTTATACAATGACAACCATAGTGCCATTCATCTTGCAAAGAACTCTACATTTCATTCCAAGACTAAACATATACAACTCAAGTATCATTTCATATGGTTAATGTTGGAAGATGGACAATTGAAGCTGGAAAAGATGCACACTAGCCAGAATCCTGTAGATATGTTAAAACAAGTTGTAACCAGGGAGAAACTGAGATTCTGCTCAATCTCAATTGGTCTTCAAGTATGATGATGAAGATGAGAAACAACCAAGTCCAAAGTGGAGTCATTTTCCAGCAAATGAAGTAGCAATGGAGTTTCTATAATCAGTCTCCAAGTGGGAGATTGTTAGGTGTGGAGCTTGATTATCTTCTTTATTCAGAGGTATCACTGTCAGGGGGGTCTGGGGGGGCAACAATGATTTTTATGAGCCCCCATTAGCGGGGGTTCAGTGGAAGCGCCCTTGAAGCAAAAAATAGATGTAAATTTTTCTTGTAAAATATTGTAATTTCGTAGTCAATCTGAGTCGTTCATTAGGAGGATGATATGATGGTAGAATTTATGTTTAATTTAGGGTTTTTTGCCCTAGAAGGAAACCCCTTGCTATATATGAGGGAGTTGTATTGCGGCTGGGTAGATTAGTATTCTGAGCGAGAAAGAGAGAGGATATTGCGTGAGAATGTAGGGGAAATTACAATGGATTTGTTGTAGGCTGTAGCTCTTCATTTTGCTAGATAATATAAAGGAAGGACTAGCTATTTTTTGGTGGATGTAGCCCAAATTGGGTGAACGAAGTATATATGTGTCTCTCTTGTTTTATGTGTTTTCCAATGTTTGTGTTTCTGCAATATTTTATGTGTTCCATTTCTCTGTAATATATAATTTTCTAACAACATGTTGTTCTAAATTATGATTTCCATTCCGCGGATCACTAAAGTAGAATTGTGTCTCTTGTTTTTCAGTTTGAAATCTTGAGAATTTGCAAATTCTATCAAATTTCTACAGTTACAATTGTAGATGTAAAATGTTAACATTACACAATCCAATTGCAGTATAGGTATTTGAGTGTGTCATTTTTACATTAGAAACAACAAATTCATCAATCCAAAATTGTAATTTCAATAAAGATTGCCTTGCTGGATTTTGGTAATGACAAATTGGAAAATGTAAAATTGGTAGATTGTTTAGCTTCCCCATACAAATTATAATCTTGGAACTCTTAATGCTCACACTTGGATCATGGCTAAGTCATTACTCTCTCTACTCAATGTTCAAATTTGATTGAGTTATTAACTCTCATAGTCATAATTAGCCAAATAGATCTACAAATTTTGATTCTTTGATAAGATGTCTACCTATTTTCATTCCTTGTTGTCTCTTGATTCATCATCCATAACTTCCTAGTTTCCTTTATGTTGCTTCTTATTTAGCGTTATCTTCCTTTTATGCCAATCTACACACAATGTCTTGTTTCTTTCCCCACAACTTCTCTACACCCACTAACTAAGTTATTTTTACACATTATTGTTTGTTCCCATGCTTCCATTATTTGTCTCATCTCTAAGTGCTCTTCTTTTATTGAAACATGTGAACTCCTCATATCGCCTCACACATCTCTATTGGGATTCCTTCACAATTATGTGAGACTTCAAATATCCACTTTTCTTTGATTAATTTCTATGTGTACAAACTCTATTGTGCCTACATTATTCCTTACTATTTTATTTTTTGTACTTTTTTGTAGACTTGGTTCGACTTTTCTTAGGTGCATGCTGCTCATATCACATACATTTCAAATTGACCTACATCAAATTACCCTTAAAAGAAAAAAACCTTGGAATATCCTCATGTTATCTCCACATCTCCTACATTACTCTTTCCACTATGAAAGTTTTATCACTTTGCTTAAAAAATCCATGTGTTTTCTCGATCCATCTTATCCTTACACTTCACGAAGTAATACTTGTATTTGGCATTTTGTGCCCTAAATGTTTTATCTTTCAACTTTCATTCTAATAATTTTTTTATTTCTTCTTTGACAGTTGCTTTTTCCAATCCATTTGAGTGTTTTTTCTACTTCGTTTCTAGTGAGTTTCCCTTCCTCACAAGGGTACAAATCTACTATGTTGAAAATCGATGAAATATTGAATGCTTTTGGAAATTCCACTCTATCTATATTATTGTCAAACTTCTTTGGAATATTACACGATCTAGCATTCTTTAGGTTCAAATTCTTGTGCACACCCATGAGATAATACTACTTTCTCATATGTACCATAATTTGGTCTACAACTTCAAATGACAATTTTTTTATGCCTCTCTACTCTCCTTATATCTTGTGTGTGTGTGTGTGTGTGTGTTTTTCTATAATATTTCTTAGAATTTCACATGTATCTATTCCATCTAGCCTACAAAGATTTGTGCATTACTACCATGCTTCATGTCAATAAGCAAAACAACTGAGTTTTCAAATCGCTCTGGATTCCTCTCACATGTTATGTTGAACAAAAAAAACATTACCAACATGTTTTACCATGTTATTTCATGAAAACTAAATTTTTGCTACTATATGATCCCATTGCTTTGGCTTGTCTCATACTATACATCTTTAAGGATTTTCCAAACTTTGATTAACCACCTCTATCTATCTCCCCATCTATGGATGATATGATAATTTAAATTACATTTTATTCTCATATTTTGCTACATTGTATGCCAAAATGACTTTAAAAAGGGTATCCTCACCTAAACATGATAAATTAAATTACATTATATTGTCTAAAAAGTTGCTCAAAATTTTGATTTTAATACCTAAAGTGATCATTGTCCATACTAATTCCCAATGTCACACAACCAACTTGACGAATAACTTTGTGTGATAGCTCTTATGGCATTTCAGAATAACATCTATGACTATAAAATCTCCTCCCATCACTTGTCTTCTTAGAATATCATCTATGTGTGTGTCTCTATATATATATACACATACACACATATAGATATGTATATGGATATTTGATTGGTCTTCAAACACTTAGAAACGACATTAAAGAATGCAACAAATCGACACCATGTCCTTTGCAATGTAAGGACACCATCCATTGAAATGTCCTTGTATGACATCTTTGATACTAGCAAAGGTGCATAGAATTTACTATATTGGCTTTCCCTTTCACCATTTCAACATATTTGACACTATTCTACAAATATACCTACCTCTCCTTCATACTTAGCTAGTAGTGCCTTTCTTCCAATAGTGCATGTGCCTTATTAGCCTAAAATTTCCTCTAAGTCCACCGTTATCCAACTCTCTAATTGAATTCTCTCTCATCTAAATTCACAAATACCAAAATGATCTCTTCTTGAACAAATATATGTCCTATATAAAGAACTTTAATTGCACCATCCTACTTGAAATATTGGATTTTTATACATTTTCCCACTTTGTAAACAAAACCTCTACTATTTCTATATAAATCCTTAATATATTAACATTCAATTCCCCTTTCTTTATTGCCATAAAAAATAACACTTTCTTACATATCACCCAAACTAGCTTGTTCTCCTTTTGGACCTTAAAGTTCATGATAAATATACAACTTTGTTAATACTTTATTGGTGGGATCCCCTTTAGTGATGTAATAGGCCCTAAGGGCCCATTATATTTAATGATAGGATAGGTATGGAGCCATTTAATGTAATGTGGGTTAGGTCCACTATATTAACTATTATTAATAAGGCCCACTAGGTAGTTGTCATTCAATAAATGTAATATGGCCTAGTCATTGATATAGAGGTCACTAGTGGTCAACGTTAGATTTGTTCAGTAGATATAAATAACGATGGCATTCTAGTTATGGGATATGTCAAGGATTAGCATTGTATTGGAGCTTTGGGCATTTGGAGGTTTCCCCTTTAAAAGAGGCACAAAAATGAGGGTTTATTCTTCCATAAAATGATTATTGTATGGTGTTACCCTAGCTTGGGGATTTTAATTTAATCAAGTATTGAAGCTCTGATGGCATATTCTTGGATACACTGTTTATGGTTTTAATCTTTAGCACCAAGGATAATGTTGATTCTAAAAAATAATGATGAAGTTACCGATATTTTAATCTATTCCTCAAAACCCTTACCAAAAAATTATTATGCACCACTTTTCATATAAACCATATGGCCACAAGGCAAGTTTCATTAAAAGCACAACGAGCATTCCATTTCTTAATTGGGGTTACAATAACAATTTTCAGAAGTATCATGGAAGTTGCAACTATTTTATATTATGCCTCAAAACGTTCAGGATGGTGCATTTTTCTCTTTGTGTATGAACCAAATTGCAATTCCCATATTTTTCCATATTGTCTAACAAAGTTACTCAAAAATTTGGTATCAATACGTATAGTGATCATTTTCCATAATAATTCCTATTGACACAATCAACTTAAGGAATAGCTTTGTGTGATGGATCTTATGACATCTTGTAATAACATCTATGAATGGAAAATATCCTCCTATCATCGGTCTTTATGAGTTAAAAAAAATAATAATATGTCATCTTCAAACACCTAGCAACCACAATAAACACTACAACAAATCGATACCATGTCCTTTCCAATGTAAGGATAAAATCCATTGATATGTCCTTGTATGGAATCTTTAATACTAGCAAAGGTGCACACATATTACTATATTGGATTTCCCTTTTACCATTTCAACATATTCAACATTATTCCACAAATCTGCCAGTGTCTCCTTCATGCTCAACTAGTAATTCCTTTATTCTAATAGTGCATGTGTCTTACTAGCCTAAAATGTCCTCCAAGTCCACCATTATCCAACTCTTTGATTGAATTCTCTCTCATACACATTTAAGAATATAAAGATGATCTTCTCTTGAACAAATATGTGTCCTACATAAAGCAACCTAATTGCACCATCCTACCTGCAATACTAGATTTTTGCACATTTTCCCACTTTGCAAACAAAATATATACTATTTCCATACAAATGCTTAATTTATCAACATTTGATTTCCCTTTTTTTGTTGTCATAAAAAATATCGCTATCTCATTTACCACCCAAATCATCCTGTTCTCCTTCCCTACCTTATGGTTCATGGCAATTGTATAACTTTGTTAATACTTTATTGGTGGGATCACCCTTAGTGTTGTAATGGGGGCCTAGGGGCCCATTAGAGTTAATGATAGGATATGTATAGAGCCATTCAATGTAATGTGGACTAGGTCCACTATATTAGTTATGATAAAATAAGGCCCGCTAGGTAGTTGTCATTCAATAAATGTAATATGGCTTAACCAATGATATAAGGGTCACCAATGGTCAATATTAGATTTTTTTTTCTCAGTACATATAAATAAGTATGTTGTTATATTTATGGTATATGTCAATGATTAACATTGTATCAAAGCATTGAGCATTTGGAGATTGGCCCCTTAAGAAGGCACTTGGATAAGGGTTTATCCTTCCATAAAATGATTATTGTATAGTGATACGCTAGCTTGGTGGATTTGAATTTAATGAAGTATTGGAGCTTTGATATGGCATATTCTTTGATATGTTGTTTGTGGTTTTAATATTTAGCAAAAATGATCATAACAAGTGGTATAAAAGATTTTAAGTGGGTTGAGGAGAAGCAAATTTCTTCTTTTCTTTTAGTAGATTTTCTTGGCGTAGGTTTTCTCTTAGCCCATTAACCGCGTTGTAGTAGCATCAATGACATTTGAAGAAGACCAATAATTTATTATTTGAATTAGTGTTATAATAGTGATTCTAAAAAATATTGTTGAGGTTACAACTATTTTAATTTATGCCTCAAAACCCTTGCAGAAAAGTTATTACACATCATGTTTCTCTTATAAACCATATTGCCACAAGACGAGTTTCATTAGAAGTACAATGGCCTTTTCATTTTTTAATCAAGGTTATAATAGCAATTTTGAGAAGTATCATGGAAGTTACAACTATTTTAAATTGTGCCTCAAAACCTTTATGATGGTGCATTTTTCTCTTTGTGTATGAACCAAATTGCAATTGAACTAGTGTCATCAAAAGCAAAGTGGACATTCCATGTCTAGATTGCATTTATGGTATTGAAACCAATCAATGTTGAGGAAGTTACAATCATTTTAAATTGCAACCTTAAAACCCTAGTAGAGCCCAAAAATAGTGATGTTGAAAAAATTACAAAGGGGTGATAATATTGAGAAACATTAAGGAGTATTCTATTCCTCCTCAATGTTATATCTCGAAAATAAAATAATTAAAATAATATGATTATTTTTGCACTAAGAGACACTTTTTATAACCCAATCCAATCCATCTTTATATATATGTACATATATTTATATAGATAAATAGAAAGATAAAGTCGATAGAAAAAAAATCTTTCTTATGGTGGCCATTGAAATATTTTATTTATGCTCAACATTGAATTATTTTTTGTTATTACCTTTTTATTTCAATGCCGCATATCAACTCTATGTTGGGCACAAAAGAAAATTACACATATCCCTCATACTCGACTGTAAAATGTGTCTCTCAATGCAAAAATACTATTATTCTAACTTATTTTATTTCCTAGTTACAACCATCGATAGGTACATTATAAATCCTAGCATGAGGGAGACATATAATTCCTACAGTGAACATGTGGCACTTGAAAAATTATCAAAAACTCCCCACGGAGGGTGTCTTAGAGTAGGCCCTCCCCCAGCCCTTATATAATGACTATTTACATGCTTATACACCATGGAACACAGAGTACTTGGCACATATATGCTCATGGGTCACATCGCATGTTCAAGTTAGATCCTTGTGCAGGGTTAAACATCAATCGATAGAGTTGGATGGTACTATGTCACACAAGTAGTTTTATGGATGAGTGTGGAAACTCTTCGCAATCCTCACATTATGGTCATAATCACAAATCTCTCAGGTACTCTCGCTCACTCCCCTTGGGAAATGGTAATCATAGGGGCTCCTCTCCTCACGTTTGGTGGTACACTATAATATTTTCAAAGTTGTTCGGGGTGGCACTCTTGATTCCTTATATTGGTTGGCACCTCCTCCATTCTAGTGAAGTAGACCCCCTCGAATGTGGTAATATTACACATACCAAGGTATGCACAAGGCTCAACCCTAATCATCTAACGCTTTTATAGCTCTATATTTCTTGGGCTCCTCTTAGTGCTTATGACATTAGCCTAATTGTTGTCATCTCAACACTTAGGATAAACATCTTCACAGTCAAGCTTTGCTTCTTCCATATCTTTATGCACACAAATTGGTTAAACAGTGGTTTCTATGGGTTCTGGATTTGTATTTCTTTTGTGAATTCTATAGTATGTGTCAACCTCATGTGCCTTATGTTATCTCAGTGAAATTTTTTTAAGCTTAGTCCTCTCTCAACTATGACTCCATTTTTCCTCCTCTCTTGTCTATGTTTTTCATTCCATGCTTTGTGTTGCCTAATCCCGACCTTACCAAAGCTATCACACTCAAGTTTGTCTTATTTCTTGCAATTGTGTTTAACATTTTCTCCCCCATGCCCTCTCTTGAAATTGTGTTCAACATTTTCTCCCCCACCCTTTCTCTTGCAATTTCTCTCTATCACCTCCTTGTCGCCCCTTTCCCTCGGCCAATTATGTCACTTTGGAGGATTGTTGCAACTCAATAGGGGTGAGGTAGGGTATGTTCCTTCGCTTATGAGTTGGATGCCAACCATATTACCTCTACCTCACAACTTCTTGTTCAAGCAAAAGCATGGGAAACCATGGCCCGTTATGAGGAGCTTATCCTAGAATTGGTTTAACAAAAAATTGAGCGATTCGAAGTTGAGGTACATTATGGGAGACCTTGCACTCCAAATTATCATGTCAATGTCATGACCAAAGATTAAATTCCCAACACTAGGACCTTCACTCACTCACACTTCTCAGGATATATGCAGGATACCAATGTATATTAGAAAACTAAAGTCCTTATGGCTCTCATCCTTACTAACATTAATAAAACTGATGTGGAAAACAATATTAGAATAACATAATTGATGGAATTGATCATAATCTTAACATTCTCATCAACAGATCAACCAACAATTCTCTCTCCTTTAATGAGAATGGTTCACAACAAGCTCTAAAACTAGATGATTGTGTTCAATAACCATCATGCACTTCTAGTTTTTTTTATTATAGTTTTCAAAACGTTTCTTGTTTAGTTGGGCCATGGCGTACCAAAACTTGACAATATCAAACTATGCATAAATCTTTTTGTTTATTAGACACTCTAGTTAGAAGAGGTCTCAATAACTTCAAGACTTTGAATTTAAGCTTTTGGTCTCGTTTTCCACTAGGCAGACCAAAAGCTAATACTTTTTGGACTATGTAACTTTTTGCAGTGATAATATCAAGTATCTTTACTTTAAATAATGTCAATAACAAAAAGCTATTTTGATATAAGCAATAATAAAATATTTAAATGTCCACTTTAATTAAAGTATTCTGATATTAACTTTATGTATGTGTGTAAAGCAATTAGAAGCAAAAAATTTCTTATAATTAATTAAAACACACACACACACATGTAATTGAAAGTAAAATATTTCTCATAATTAAAACATTTTAATTGTGTGTGTCTCTCTCTCGCACACACACTCTCTCTCTCTCTCTCTCTCTCTATATATATATATATACACACACACACACACACACACACACACTAAACACAATTGACACACACACACATATAATTGAAAGTAAAATATTTATCGTAATTAAAAATTTTTAATTGTGCTACTCAAATATTTGAATTTTCTATGGTGTCAAAGTGCTCTCTAAATCCACATCCACCCTTTTGTAGTTGCACATATGATATTTGTATTCTTGATGGTCCCAATATCTAAGTGGAAGAATACTTGAATTCATATTGTTGGAAATAATACTTGGGGGGGAGGGGGGTGAATCAGTATTAACAAATCAATAATATTTCATTTCCATAAACAGATTCATATACGTTACTTCAGTTAATGGAACTTGCGTGTATATGCAACTGTATTTAAGGCAACTAGCGTATATCATGTAAACTTATGATTCAATTAATTCATCATATGTTGATCTTTTAATCAGTGCATCAGAACCATATAAATAGTAACCATGTGCAGTAAAAACAGAACAGACAATCACACACATGAACACAAGATATAAGGTGGAAACCCAATGTGGGTGAAAACCACCTGCTACAATCGTCTCTATCTTCTTTTTAATAAGAAACTTCTTTTTACAATTTTTTTGTACTGGTGTAGTCTTATACCAATACACATGCTTCTACCTGCAGAAGGCTACAACCTTCTCTCATTCTCCAACTTCTCCTGGAAGGGAGCTACAACCCCCTAGCTCTTGTACTAGCTGATATGTTTACTAGTACGTAGGTGCCGACCTATAGAAGGCTTCAATGTTCTCTTTTCTTCAAGGGACCACGTTTCATAAATTTTCAAACTGGATCCATCAATAACATCATTCAAACATCAAATACATCTGCATCAACCAATCTCCTTTGCACCAACCACAACTGAATCAATCAATCACTTTTCAGAATGCTGTAACCAGAATACAGTAACTAGAAAACAACAACTAGAAAATAGTAACCAGAACCCAGAACACTGCAACAGAAACTAGAAGTAGCTAAAGCATATTTTATGACGTATATGCTACTTCAATGTGTCGAACCTGCGTGCATACACACTTTTCTCAAGGTGAACCTGCGTACATATTTGCAAATCAAATTTAAGATGTACACATTGTTTTGATATGCAGAACCAGCGTGTATACGCGACTTTTCTAAAGTGAACCTACGTATAGATCTATAAATGATGATTAAATCTTTACAACAATTCTAGACTTCAGTTATATCTAGATAATCATATTTACAATCTACAACATGCGCTAGTTATTCAGATAAAAGATCAAAACCACACAAAGATACTTCACTTCAAGCCTTAAGATCTTGACCCATCATTAGATTGTATCCTTCATCAAGCGCTACAGTTCATCCTTGATTCAGATCCAGCTATGCACCATAACCCAATAACTTGTATTCTAGATCTTGCTCTTCATTAGATATTCAATACTTGAGTGCATTTGCCTAATGATCTTCTCCTCCTTTTATAGTCTTAGGCCTTACTCAATACCATGGACCAAAACCACTTAGAACCAATACCTTGGACCAAATACTTGGGGTCAACACTTCAGACAAGATACCTTGGACTAATACCATGGATCAAAATACCATGGACCAAATACCACAGACCAAAACTAAGTTTTCCAACATGTACGCGCCTTTCTTTTCGTGAAAGTGCGTATGTACGTTATACGCTCCTTTTGGTCTACTAACCCACGTGTACACGTGGCTTGATCAATGAAGAACCTGCGTATACCTTTCTTTCTTCATGAGTCTGAACTATGATCTGTCATTTGAGTGAGTTGCCATCAAGGACAACACCTATGTCATCGTGCCAAATTTGTGTCATAATGCCAACACATATAACCATGGTGAACATCTTCGTTAAATCTCTCAGTCATTTATTGATTTCATGTGCTAGCAATTGGGAATTCACATCAACAAGCATACATGGGACCTTAGCTTGAGGATGAATTTCACGACCTTCTTTATTATAGGCATTAAGGGTAGAATTAATATATGAGACATTGTTTTATGGATGCATCTATATGTGTAATCATTGAGGGCAATGCTTTTCAAAGGGGCCTAGAATGGTGGGACACTCTTCGGTGATGTAATTGAGGCCAAGGGGATCATTATACTTAGTGACATGATAATTGTTGATGTTTTTAAAGAAAACTTATGTACATTCAACTAAATTTTGAAGTTTTCAATGAAATTTAGGTTATATTTATTCATATTTTCATAAACAAATAATTTTTTTAAGCCTAATTTATGTTTATAACCATATAAATGCATTTATAATTTTCACCTAAATAGACACAATTCCCTTGATTGTAGGATTCCATTATATTTTTTCAAAATCCATTATTGTGCATCCAATTTTTCAGGGAATATTTACTACATATTGATGATTAGGTAATGATGGCTACTATTGGGAAAATCATGATTTTTCAATTAAAGTCGTGGGGATATGTGTATCAAAAGAAAATGCCTTGAGCGTTTAATATTTTATGTATGCTATTTTAGTTCACTTCTTTTAATATGTAAATGGTACATCATGTATATCAATGCATATAAATATTTTCATATTAATTTTAATTACCTCCATCTATAGAAATCCAAAATTCATGTAATCTTAATGTTCATGCACACCAAATGTAGGCCATACAATTTAATTAGAAGTTACATTATGGTATATTGGCAAAGACATTTTCTATGCTTTTGAGACATGTAGGTTTTAAATATTTCTAGTAAATTTTTATCATGTTTTTTTTTGTAATTTAAGTTTTGCATTACCTCCAAATTTAAAAATACATCATCCTTAATCACATAGTTCAAACTATTACTGGTCACAATCTGCCACAATGGAAACCAGATTTGTTTATCGATAATTTACGAGTAAGAGTATCAAAATGAAACAATTGTATCTATGAAATTTAGTAACTAGCTGAAATTGGGCTACATAAAGAAACAAAATATCTACATAGCATATTCTAGAGTCAAGCGTTAAAAGGGTTTATTGGAGCAGGATCATGTGCACTTGTACTAGCTAGAGCAGAGGGCTTGAGAACACATTGAAGATGGATTTTTGGGTGAGCTAGGTGATAATCCTAGCTACCCAAACTAGACGGGTGATAACGTTGCATACTCAGAATCTCGTTCAAGAAAGAAATAATGTCATCATGATCTTCATGTTTCTCTTTCAAGACTTTGCCCAAAAAATTTTACATTTGTTAATGGAGGGTAATGGAATGCATGTATTGGTTCCATCTTCCCCTGGTGTGTCCAGCATCAAGGACCTAATTAGCTATGTCCTCTAGAATTTTAGAGTCAGAGTATGCCTGATGATCATTAATGCTACGAGTTTCTAGTTGATGGATCTCCTCATAGATGTTAAGAGGAGTAATTGTGAAAGATAACAATAGCTTCCTAAGCCTGAGCCTGGGCACACGATTAACCTTGTGGACTGTGACTAGAAACTCCCATGTGGTTGTGCATCCTTTGTCGTGGCATGATGAACCAATAAGGTGGAAACCACATGAGAAAACAAAGGCCCAACTGACCCAACCAAAGACAATTGTGTCTAACCATGCCAAGATAGACTAAGAAACGGATGTTACGGGTAAAGTGGGACAACCCAAGCCAACATGGATAACTAGACCAATGCACCTGAAACATAGAAAACCACAACCATGTATAAACCCTGTAAAGCCAGAAAGCCACGATACACAGGTCATAGAAACTTATCATGACAATGATGAGAGAGCTATCAAATTTGTGTCATGTTAATACAATAAGATTTCTAGTTTTCCATGGACCAATCAAAAGTGAACATTAGAAATAAAAAAAAATTAACCTTGAAACTCGATCTTTAGAACCACCTTTATTCTATTATTGGCATTGGATCGCTAGGTAGATCATGCTTATTAACGGGAAGCATAATCTGATGGATATTGTTCTTTACAATCATAATCTCAATCTTGATCACAAGCATCATTAAGTAATGAGGTCCCACTTGTCATAAGAAACTCTCCTATCGATAATCTTAGCCTAAATTAAGAATGCACGATTGATGAATTTTTATCAAGAGCAAGAGTATTTCATCACTCATTGTCATTTCGTAGTTTTTGATCTAGGTGGTATAAGGTATGTGAGATAATTCTATTTTTTTTTAAAGTCATAGTCCTATTCATTCATAAAATAAGAAGTACATCGATTTCAAAATGCAGGTAGTCTCACCCCGACCAGGTTTGTTGACTACTGCGATCAACATATGACAAATAAACAAAAGAATAGCTAGAGAGACAGTTCACAATTTATGAGGCCAAAAGCACCAGGAAACATATAAAACAAGTAAAACACCTGTAGTCATGATCAATCATCTGAAGTAATTAAAGCAAGGTTGTCTAAAGTAGTCCATGGAGGAGGGGGGAGGAAGGAGCACGGTACATGATCCTCGAAGTGCGGAATCCATGACTACACCTTTTCCACCTTCTCTGTTAGCAATTTTTTACTGCACCATACCACCATGAGCCATTCCCGACCATGACACTGGAAGTAATGCATCTTGTTCAATGTAGCAATGAGCACTACATGTTCTTCTTGCCGCACCCTCTCTGAGGTTTCTAGGCGGTCTAGTATAGACTGGATCAAATCCCGTCAGTTATCCAGATAACAATGATGATCCGCCATGCCTCCACGCCCAGGTTGTTTCGATTTCCCTTGGCTACAAGTGCCCCTTTGCTGCGTCTCCCCACCCCTCTTTGGAGTCTTGTGGGTGCTCCTCCCACAACCATCCGACGGACCACCACGACCATCCGATGAACCACCAAGACCTTTGGAAGCTTCCCGACCCACTTTGCCAGCGGTGTGACCACCTCGACCGGAGTTTGGATACGCTTCTACTGCCATTGCCACCTGCAAATGAGATGCCCGCTCTCCTGGACTGACTGAAATTTGCTTTGTTAGAGGGAGGGAATGAGCATTGTGGCTTTGGACACATCAAAACAAGGCTATCATTACTAGGAAAAGATGGAACGAGAAAGAAATTGCTAACCCACACCCGAATTATGACTACAGGGAACCCCCCCAACCACACTAGAAGAGCATTAACCAGTCCGACCAGGGTAGCTTCTAGACACCAAGAACCCAGACCAATGGTGAAACTATTAACTAGAAATTCACAAACCGCAACCCCTTGCAAGCATAACAAGAACCAGAAGCCTTGAGAGTAGACACCCCACCACCACAGGGAGACCTTTATAGATGCAGAACCCTAGGGGAGAGCCACTCATAAGAGGAAACCTGCTACCTTGAAGATACAGAAGAGATCTAAAATCTCAAATACCCAACCACCCACTACCAAGCTTGCAGGTCAACCCAATTACTATGTGTCGAGCCCTTATCCTTCTTAAAGAAGCCAGAGGCCACCCACGAGAAAATAAAATAACCAAATCAGTAACCCTGATGTCAAGGAGGTGACACCAACGACAAAAACACCACCAACCCCAGTCAGGGTGCCAAATGTAGAGGTTCACACCGCTATCCAAGATCAAGTCTTGACCAACAAATCGCCACAATAACCAAATCACTTGCCATAACAGAGTTTCACCACCTTCCATATACCCTGACGATCGTCCTCTCCCTCTCCCAATAAGGGTTATGGGAAATTCACATGCATGGCATCAACATTACCTGTACTAAGAACACCGTGAGAGGATTGGGAGGCCGACCCCCGCACCATTGGCTAGGTGTCTGACATCATCATCCACGTGTAGGAGTGATTGCCTTGTTTCTCGCCCCCATCAAGGATGCCTCTTCTGAGGCCAAAATCCTATTGAATTCCACAAAGTGGGCATCTTGTGTGGTTGAGGGACATTCCCCTAGGAATTCTTGGCCCTGGTGCTCACAACCCCAATTAGCTAGCTTGCTAGCCACCTTTTTACCTTCACGATCCACATGTTCAATGATTACGTATTCAAAGGAAGGGAGCCAGGAGTTGATATGTTCTCCAATAAGCTCAATTCGCCAACTTTTGATTACCTTGTCCAAGGGGGACCCATTGATTAGCTTCTGCAGTATGGATATTGCAATTTGGGAATCTCCCATGACATCTAGTTTTTCCAATCCCATTTCCGGTGCAATTTGTAGTCCCTTCTCCATCACCAGAAGTTCAGCCATATTATTGGTTGAACTACCACACGAGGCTGAAAAAAACTTCACCATGTGCCCCTTTTCATTGCAAATCACACCCGTTAGGCCAGTCGGTCTTGGGTTTCCTTTTGAAGTGCCATTGCAATTAAGTTTTAAAACCATGGAAAAGGACATAAGAAGGTGTTAGGTGAGCTACCTCTCATGGAAGGTGGTCCAGCGGGTCCTTGAGCCATAGAATCATGGCGAAGATCTAATGCTTTAAGAAAAACGAGTTCCCTTCCCTCAACTTTCTAGTCATCCTCCAACCATCTAGAGATAGAAATTGATTCTTTAATATTACTCTTTATTATCTTCCACGGTTGCTCAGTCTGTATGGTTTCTAAGTGAAAGACTACCCTATTTCTTACTTTCCACAAATTCCAAAGAATAAAGCCTTGTCATATACACCATGCTTTATTAATGATGGGGTTATTGACGAGCATCCACCACCATTGCTCTAGTGACTCTCAAAATCTGTTTACCGACCGATAAACAACCCCAAACAATGTGGCACTTCGATCCTAGATGTCCATTTCCTTGGAGAAAAAGTTTAGTAATTAGTCTGTGGTTTCCTCCTCTTTGTAGCAAAGAGGACACTGAGAGGGACCACAAAAACCCTTTTTCCTGATTTTGTCCCACGTAAGAAGATTTCCATGCCCAATTAACAAGAGGAAGAATGAAACTTTTGGCTAGAGTCTGGAATACCAGATTCTTTTCCATAAAGGATCAAGATCCGGGTCCCAGAGGAAGACAGAAAGGAATAAGCTTATTTAAGAGAGAACATACCTGTAGAAAGATGAGCCCATCAGAGTTTGTCAGGTTCCCCATTGTTTAGAACAGGGCCTTGTCATAAGATCAGGATTATGGTTTCCCAATCCAGGGATAGATCACGAGTTGCCTAATGAGTGAGAGATTTCCAATCTCTTGACTTCAATGTCTGGTAAGTGTATTGCCATAATTCCTTCACCCTTTGAGCTCCCAAGTGAATGGTAAATGTTTGGATATCCCTAAGGTGCTCATCCTGGTTAATTTTGGTGTGTTGCATCCAAGATTCCATTCAGAATATGGCTTTGCATCCATTTCGAACTTCCCAAAAACCATGATCGTGTATTATGCCCTACTGCGCTTTTTCCTGATTCCAAATAGATGAGCCATTTGGCAAGTTGCAATGATCTTTTAGTGGGTCTTGGCAGTCCACTGAACCGTACTTAAATGACCAGAGAATCTTCCAGATATCTTGCTCGCCCTGCAACCACTGCGACCATACTTTAGCACCGAGAACATGCAACAAGAGATCAGGGTGTTTTAACCCAAGGCCTCCATGGATCTTAGGTTTACATAATTTGTCCCAAGCCACCAAAGCCCATTTCCTACCAATCTGAGTCCCTGACCATAGAAATCTCCAAAACTTGGTTGCTAGATCTTTGTAGATACTGCGAGGGGCTAGAAGGGTTGAGAGTTGATAAATCAGAATGGCCTTGAGGACCAATTTAAGAGGACCAACCTGCATGTAGAGTTCAATACGCGAAAGGTCTAGCTAGAGAGTTTTTGATGAATTCGACACAACATGTCTTTCCAATAGGTTGTTCGAAGGGAGTTAAATACCAATGGTAATACTAGATAGGTGCTTGGGAGTGATCCAATTCTGAAGCCTAGGGCACGAGCCAGATGACTTTGCACCCTTGGATTGAAAAAGAAGATATCAAAGTTATCCCCATTGATAAGCATACCTGAGGCATGCTGAAACTCTTCGAGGATGGAACCAAATTTCTTGGCTTCTTTAAGAGTTGGTTTTCCATATAACATATTATCATCCACATATTGCTAGTGAGTGATAGGAGGAGACTCCTGACACATTTTTATGCCCTTGAGACAACTAGATTTTGATGTAGCTTTTATGAGACGACCAAGACCCTCTGCTGCAATAATGAAGAGAAAGGGGGCTACAAGATCCCCTTGTGTCAGACTCTTAGAACCCCAAAAGGTGCATGCAGGAGCCCCATTTACCAGGATGGAATAGAAAGGGGTTTCAATAATTGATTTGATCCATTTAGTCCAGGATGGAGAAAACCCAAAATCATCAAGGATCGATAAGAGATAATTCCAATTCAGGCGATCGTAAGCTTTGGAGGGATCGAGTTTATTGAGCATACTTGGAGATTTGAATGAGGATAAGGAGTGAACTACCTCACGAGCCACAAGGATTCCATCCATGATTGTTCATCCCTCCACAAAGCCTCACTGGTCTGGGACAATGACCTCTTTCAATAAGGGTTTGAGCCTCTTGAATAAAATGCCTACTATGATTTTATAAATAAAATTTCATAGGGAAATTAGTCAGAAACTATTTGGATCCAATGCCACGCCTTTCTTCAGGATGACCGTGAGAATTTTTTCACTCAGACTTGACCATATTCACTGGAAGCAGTGGGAGTCTTCAACAAATAAGTGGATTTTAGTCCCAAGAAATTGCAAGTCTGCTTCAAAGCCTTTAGAGTTGAACCCATCCGAGCATGAGGCTTTATTTGAAGGGAGTGCATAGATGACTTCTTCCACCTCCTCGTAGGAGATATCCTTCATGAGGGCCTCATTTTGATCCTTTGAGATTAACTTGGGAATAATTTACCTTGATTTGGAGATGGACTCATTCCGATCCTCACCTGGTTCTTTGAAGAAGGTCTGAAAACGGGAGATTAGTTCTTCTGATATTTCCTCATGTTGGATAAGCTTGCAACCATTCGATCCATTGAGAGAAAAAATCCTATTAAACTGCACGTGTTTCAACATAATCCAATGAAATAATTTTGTATTTTGTTTACCTTCTTTGAACCATTGAACTCTTGATTCTTGTCTCCACAAAGTTTCTTCCTGTTTTCTCCATTTCTCCATGTCATTAAGGACTTGAGCCTCCTGCGTATTGAGGGTTTACGTCCGACCTTCTAAAATGACATGTTGCTAGATTGACCACATTTCTTCCTCAAGCTTATACTTTTCATGATGAATGTTACCGAATTCTGATCGATTCCATTCTTTGATATTTCCTTTTAGTTCCTTAAGCTTCAATAGGAAAATTTCCATTTGATTGCGCCTGGTGACATGAATATCTCTCCACTATTCTTCCAACTTAGTAATGAAAGTTTGATTTTTGAGCCATAACGATTCAAAATGAAAAGGACGGTTCCTCAGTGTGATCCTCAGGTCTATCTATAAGCAAATGGGCCAGTGATCCGATCCCATGTAGGGGAGGATCGAATCTTGAAGGAAAATGTCCTGCTAAAGAATGTTGTTTGAAACAAGGAAACGATCCAAACATGAGGTGATCTAGTGCTTGCATCTCGTTCGGTTATTCCATGGGAAAGAGGCATTAACAAAATCAATCTCTTCTACTCCCAGATCTTGATAAGTCTCTTGAAAGGAAAGGGAGATCGGATCTAGCTGCTTGATGCCCCCCCTATTTTCATCCAAGTTATTAATCAAGTTAAAGTCCCCTGCTAGAATCAAATTGGTATCACCTAGAAGTTCCTTCAGATGTCATAAACTTTGAAGAAAGGCGGCCTTTGTCCCTAGCATAGTGGGACCATAAACCCCTGTTAACCAAACCTTTTCTGGGGAGCCTATACATTCAAATTGACCAGAAAGGGTATTTGGTGGGCGATCCAGTTCCTAAAAGAGATAGATCTAGAATCCCACAAGATTCCCAACCGTCCAACGCTAACCCTTGCATCTAGTGCCATACACTCTACATAGGTCAACTCCTATCGGTATTTTCACTAAGTTTTTCTTGCGTTACCTTAGTTTCCTGCAGGATTAAGATGTCAAGTTTTTCTTGTTGAATTTGTTCCTTAAAGTACCTCAACTTATGCTTAGAGTTGAGGCCTCTTATGTTCCACAAGACTACCTTCATTGGGGAGGGGTGGGGAGAGAGTGTTGGTAGTACTTTGTAAGGACATTTACTTGTCCTGAGTTAACTAGGATCGCCCCAGATTCTCTGATCACTTCGCTGGTGGGTCTCTTGCCCTTTTTCCCAGATCCCTTATAGATCCACATTGGGAGGAGATTACAAAGAAGCTTAACGTTGCTCCTAGTCCTTATATATTTGATGGAATTGATCGAGCTGATCTTCGGGTATTTCTGCCAATCTGTCTTTGGCCCAATTTCGCAGGAGAGATATCATAACCCTTTTATCAGAGTTGAGTTGGTCCATTTTGACTTCATTCTCAAGGGCTTGCCGAACTTGGGCTAGGGCTTGTTGGATTTCTTTTCCTATGGATTGCCCTTTTGGTGTTACGTTTGCTTGGTTGTTTGCTTTTAGGATTTTCAGGGCCCTTCTCTACTTCCATCACAATTTGAGTTGGAGATACCATTGGGGTTACAATTGAAGGTTCTTCTCATTGATCCTTTTCACCCTGGTCCATCGAGAGGGTGAAGAAATTCTCGGAAGGGCGACTTGGGGCTACTGAGGAAGGGCCCGATGGGGCCTCGGTTGGGGGAGCTTTGTTGTTTGTAGGGCGTCGTTGAGGGACTTCCTAGAAACCATCTGAGAAGGGAGTGGCCAGAGGAGAAACAACCTCTTGTGGGTGCTGAGGATAGTCACAAAACAAATGCCCATACTCGTGAAAAATTCTGCATTTAAAGGGAACATGCTCATAGTCTAGTGAATGAGACCAAATTTCATCCTGATTCTTGATTTCCACTGAATCTGGGAGGGGTTGTGATATGTTCATGTAAAATTCTGGCATAGGGAGAAAATCGTCTACGTGTAGTGATCTCTGAGACTTGGAAAAATTTGCCTATGGAATTGCCAATCGATTTTAGGATGTCCATTTCCTAGAAATCCTCTGGCAAGGAATACAAATGAACCCAAATGGGTGCGGCTAAGAACTGTTCCTTCTTCGAGTTGTAGCAGGGTTCCTAGTGCCTCGTGAATAACCTTGTGTTGTTCATGAAGTATGGCCCATTGTCCAGAATTCTTTCATGGTCTTCCAAATCTTCAAAGATCACTATAAAAAAACCCTTTGCAAGAAGGTGAAGGTCAAATGGAGCTTTTAGCTGCCATTTGAGTTAGATTCAACGAGGTATATCTGATTCTCTAGCCCAAATGCTATGAATTTATAAATTATCGCACGGTATTGCATAAATTGCCTAGATTTCTCTATGCGGTGATTAGGAATCACAAATCTCAAGTTCAGGACTGCCATTGAGCTCCCAGAGTAAGTGTCTCAACTTTTTTTCCTCTATGATGGAAGATGAGTCATTGGAAGGTCGATATGCACCAATTAACACTGATTTGAAGGAGGGAGTTGGTCCCCCTCTCTTAGGAGGGCCTGGCATGTGCCCACTCAGCCGGCTGATGGCATCAGAGCTTGACAATGGTTGTGTGAGCGAGGAGAGTACTGCAACGAGGAGTCAGACCCCAAAACCCTAGCGAGATAATTCTATTTATTACTTTTACACATAATTACGATTTAATTAAAATAATGCAAACAAGGATTTGTTTATTAAAAATTAAAGTTTTGTGTAATAAAAACATATATAAAATAAAATATAATAGAACTTTGTTATGTGCCACCCAACACCAAAGAATGTAGTTCATCACTAAATGCATTATTAACGGGTCATAAATTAGTTGTATGGTATGAGCATTGTTATTGGAATATGTTGAAGCTACATGTATGGCAACCAAATAAAATTCAATTGTATCAATGAATAGATGTCCACGTTTACAATTCGGGATCTTATTTTGAAATTTTATAACTAAAATAATTTAAGTTATATATAATATAATAATAATAATAATAATAATTATAATAATTATTATATAATAATTTAAGTTATCATAATAATAATAATAAATAATAATAATAATATAATAATTATTATTATTCTTATAATTGTTGTTTGTTGATGTGAATGCATACAATAAATTATTAGTGATGATTTCCATGTAACGCTTGGTGCCTGATATAACCGACATATGATCTGCTAAGGCCTAAGCTTATTCTTCTTAGGCTTAGTATTTTAGCAATACCACTTCCCGTCATGTATGATAGTAGGAGCATTTCCAATTTCCATTACTATAAATGCACAACTTTGCTAGAGTATCAATGTGTTTGTCTACACTTCCATAGATAAAATTGTCTCTAAATGAGTGATTCCAATACTCCAATACTAGTTCATTTGTGGTTACATCTCTTCTTTGTTTCCCACGTAATGAAAGCTCAAAAATTTAGCAACATAATTCCTTTGATGCTCCTCTGTGTAATGCTGAGAATTTTCTTTCAACAATGTACTTCATGATTTAACAAGAAAGTTACACCATCTTAGCTTCTAATTTTACCTTGGATTAACTCTTAGGGATCTATGATGCAACTATAAACTATCATGAATGATACCTACATTTTTTTGGTGCCATCTAGAGGTCCCCAAAAAATTGCAATGCACCATTGTTTTTCGTTTTCCTTGTTGTTTTGTTAGCCCAATGCAGGGTGTGTCCCATGCCACGTTTTCCCTATGGATGGTGATGCTATTCCTCCTCCCCCCTTATCATTAAGTGTTTGGTATGTTATGGAAAATAAATTTCATAGTATGATATATGAAAGTGATGAAGAGGAAGTGGAAAATTTGGACAAATTTTTAATTGAAATAGTGTAAACAAGAATTTGTTTATTAGAAACTAAAGCTTTTATATAATAAAAGTATAGAAAAAATATAGTAGGACTTTGTTACATGCCACTTAGCATTTAAGAATGTAGTGTATCGCTAAATGGGTGGTGAACAAAAAATACTCACCTATTGTATGTGAGGTACAATTAGTGACTCACCTTAAAAAAGGTGAGGACTAAAAGGCGATGAACAAAAGTACTCACTTGTTATGGGATAGGTAATATTAGTGACTAACTTGTAGTCAACATGTAGTTGACACATGGCCTATATATGTATGCATGTATGTATGTAACTTCTCTTTGTGTGTGTGTAACTAATACTCACTTGTTAAAGGCGAGAAATGAAAGTACTCACCTATTACATGTGAGGTAAAAGTAGTGACTTACCTGTACTATGTGTGTGTGCATACACGCGCCATGTGTTAACTCCATGTTGAGTACATGCAAGTTAGTTATCGTACCTCATTCGTAATGGGTGAGTACTTTCATTCCTTGACTTTAATAAGTGAATATGGGCTACACAAAAACACATGTGTGTGTGTGTGTGTGTGCATGTGCGCCTCCCTCACCCCCTTGCGTGCACGCACATGTGTGTGTGCGTGTGTGCACGTGCCATGTGTCAATTTACGTTGAGTATAGGTGAGTCATTAATCACACCTCACTTATAACAAGTGAGTACTTTCATTCCTCACCTTTAACATGTGAGTATGGGTTAGACACCTAGGGAAAACCACTAAGTACTTTTCCTCATTATAAGGATGATACCCATGGTAATTTTTTCTCTTGATTGGTCCATGGGAAATTGTGAATCTTATGACTACATCAACATAGTACAAATCTAATAGAGGGATTTAAACCTTACATGCCTTGGAAATATAGAAGTTGTCTTTGCTAATATACCATAAAGTAATCCCTATTTGAGATGTAAGATCTATATTTGTTATGCATGAACATAAAGTTTGCAGGAATTTGGGATTTGTGTAGATGGAGGTAATTAGAATTAGTATGAAAATCTTTACATGCATTGATATACAACATGATGCACCATCTACATGTTAAAATAAGTGAACTAAAATAACACAAGTAAAATATTAAACGCTAAAGGCATTTTCTTTTCATATATATATCTCCACAACTTCAATTGAAAGATCCTGGTTTTCCTAATAGTAGCTATCATTACCTAAACATCAATATGTAGCAAATATTCCTTGAACAATTAGATGCATAATAATGGATTTTGAGAAAATATTATGGAAACCTACCATATATTCATGGAAACATTGTCTATTTAGGTGAAAAATATAAATGCATGTTTAACTATAACCATAATTAGGCTACAATTTTTTTGTTTTGTTTATGAAAATATGAACAAAATTAGCCTAAATTTCTTTTAAAACTTCAAATTTAGCCAAATTAGAAACTTTTGCTTAAAAAGCATTGGCCCCAATTACATCACCAAAGGGGGGTCCCACCATTCCATGTCCCTTTGAAAAGCATTGCCCTCAATGCTTACACTTATGAGATGCACCAATAAAACACTGCCCTATATATGAGGGCTACCTTAATGCCTATAATAAAGAAGGCCGTGAAATTCATCCATAAGCCAAGGTCCCATGTACTTGTATTGATGTGAATGCCTAATTGCTAACACATGAAATCAATAAATGGTTGAAATCTTTAATGAAGATGTTCACCATTGCTATCTGAATTCAAGTATCCTCCCACCTAGATATTATGACCATCTAGAATAAAAAGATAATATGTATAAATAAAAAAGGGTGGATGTGGATTTCGAGAGCACATTAACATTATATAAGATTCAAACTATTTGAGTAGCATGCAATTAAAGCGTTTTAGTTATGAGCAATATCTTACTTTCAATTATATATGTTATATTTATGTCAATTGCATTTAGCTTGGGGGGTTAGGAGGAATTATTGTTATCCTTCCCACCTAATTTCAATTCTTGGAAGTGAGAGAATGAGCTCCTAATTACTATAGCATCATAATGGATTCAAACATTGTTGTTATCATCCTCGAAATGAGGGGAAGTACCTAGAGGTTTTCTCCAAGTGTGTGATGTGTGCGTGTACCACGTGTCAACTCCATGTTGAGTACAACTAAGTCACTAACCTTACCTCACCCATGGTAGATGAGTACTTTCGTTCCTCACTTTGTGCATGCACGTGCACGTCTCTCTCTCTCTCTCTCTATATATATATATATTTGAGGAAAGAAATGACAGGTGGCATTATAAAAAAAGGTAATAACAAAAACAAATCGATGTCGAGCATAAATAAAATAGTTCAATGTTCACCATAAGTAATACATTTTTGTAAGATATATATATATAATATATATATATATATAATTATTATATATTATATATTTATATATATATAACATTCTTTCCATATTTGATCATTTCTCACCTTTAACACATGAGTATGGGTTACAAGCCTAGGAAAAACCCCCAAGTACTTCTCCTCATTTAAGGATGATACCCATGGTAAACCCTAGAATTTTCAGGGTACAATTTGGTCAAGAACAAGGGTTGAAACCATTACAATGCTCTACTCATTATGGGATTACCATGTAACTTGCAAGAAATAAACCTAGGTGGGGAGGATAATAATCATTCCTCCAACCACTTGGATAAACCCAATCGACTTTATATATATATTATATTCATATATATAATATATTATATATTATATATATATATTTTTATTTTTTTTTCCACGAGGAAAAATCATAATCTTCCATTTATATTTGAAAAATTACATATGACACTGAGCAACATATGCAGTTATGGCTTGTAGCCATGTCTGTGAGAGAATATTTACATCTTCATGTCTCAAAAAAGAGCTAGTTGTTGGTCTACATACCATGCAGGGTAGTTTGATATATACTATAAATGAAATAATTACAATGATCTTCGCCACACATGGCGAGTGCAATAAGAGTCTATGAAAATCATGCAAATATATATACAATGTAGCTATCCAAAAAATATGATTTCAAAAGTGTAACAAAATTGAAAACTAGGGCCTGTCTGCCCTATGATATGCTTGATCTATGTACGGTCGGTGATAATACTGGTACTGCTAAGCTTCAATCTGTTCCTGAATCAGCCCCTATCCTCTGGGTAATATCGTGGCCTCCTTGGAAATCCTATTAGCGCCTTGGTTATATTCCCTGTAAATGTGATGACATGAGATTATGTTAAATTGTGATTTGAACAATACCACTTCATACAAAATATGTCTAAGTGCGTGTGCATGGCAAGCAGAGACATTGTTGAACCAATTTATTATGATTTTTGAGTCATAAAAAATCTACAGATTGATGCATTCATGTCCCAATGAAAAATGCAATAGATGACGAAGAGTGATGAGTTCAGCATAATTATTAGTGCCACCTCCAAGTCCCATTTTTACACTGTAATAGTGTTGTTCATTTATATGTAGGATAAAACCTCCCCCACATCCTTGCTCTTGCGCAACCCCATCAAAGTAGGCCCAGGGAGTTGTTTTGTCGATCAGAGCAGGGGCAATAGGATGGCATGGTGCAAAGGGTTTATGTTCAGGAATTTCATGGAAGACTGTGAGTATTTTGGCAGCCATGAGAACCCCATTTGCAATCCCTTCTTCGAATATCATTATGTTCCTTGTCAGCCATATAGACCAACAAAAAAGCAAGGGGAGGTTTAGCAATTTAGATCCATGGTTGACTATGCTCCAATTGTGCCATGCACTGATTATACAGTCCACTTCGCATCTACCAGATTGTAATGTAGATGCAATGGATTCCCAGAGGTTTTTTGAGAAATCACATTTTAGGAAAAGACGGTCAGAGGTTTCAGAGTCCTGTTTACATTGGATGCACCAGCTTGGGCCTTGGAATTATCGACGAGATAATAGATCCCCCGTAGGGACTTTATTATTGAGCACACACCAGAAGAAGAGTCTGGTCCTCAGGGGAGAATTTAGCTTCCAGATCAAACGCCACCAATCAAGAGGGTTCTTAGGTTGTCTATGAGAACTGACAGTAAGGTAACCAACTTTGGGCATGTATATTCCATTATCAGCCATACTCCATCTAAGTTCGTTAGGACCTTCCAGGATTCTGATACGGGTTTCGGTCAAAGCATCAATATATTATTGCCAATCACGGTGCCATTGTGGTGGAAGGTGGAGAGCGTCAATAGATTTCCATCCTTGGGAGAGGATGGTAGTGTTGTCATGATTAGCAATGTGAGCAATGACAATTATGTCCCTTTGGTTTAACAGTAGAATAAGATCTCTCAGGAGACAGTATCTGGCTCCCCCACTTGCCCAGGGGTCCATTCCAATACTAACTCTTGTGCCATCGATGATTCTCCAAACCAGATTGTTTCGAACGATGGGGAGGGAATGAATCAAAGCTTTCCATACTGAGGAGATACCTGTGTTATTCCAAACAGGTAGGTGCACCCAATCCACGATCCGCATAGGCCAGATATATTTGTGATAGGAGACCGTAGTCCAGAGATTCTGGCCTGTAAGTAGGGTCCATCTCATTTTTGTAGCCAATGCCTGAGAAAAATGGCTGAGATCTTTTAGTCTCCAGCCTCCCCATTTTTTAGGTATTGCAATCTTTTTCCAGCTCACCCAAGCAAATACTTTTTTATCTTGATGCCCATGCCAGAGGTATTTGCAGCAGATTTGTTGAAGACGGGCCAATATGTTCCTGGGGATCCATGCTAGAGACATCCAAAATACTGGTGTGGCCTCCAGAACAGATTTGATAAGGACCAATCTTCCGGCTCAGGATAAGAACTGGTGACTCCAGTGAGTCAACCATTTTTCCAACTTGATGACCAACCAAATCCAATCCGCAATTTTCTGACTCAAGGGTTTATCCAGAAGCCCAGATATTTGAACCCCTAGTTGAGAGGGATGATGATATAAGGGAAGTGGTGCTAGACAAACCGAGACTCTTGAATGGCAGTGAAGGCAAGGGTGATAGTGGATTTCACCTGATTAGCAAGCATTCCCATAGCCTTAGAGAATAAAGAGAGCACATTTGCAAAAGATGTAGAGCCTCTAATGCTTCCATCAAGGAAGATAAGGACATCATCCACGAATAATAGATGAGTGAGATAACATTGCTATGCAATTTTGAGCCCCAAAAGTCTACCAATTCTCTTTTCGTGAATAAGGATTCATATGAGGCCTTCCATGACAATTAGGAAGAGGAGGGGAGAGAGGGGACAACCTTGTCTAAGGCCCCTCTCGGCATGGAAGACGTGGGATGCATAACCGTTAATGAGGACGCTGAAGGTAGTTGAGGTAATGCAAGCCATGATCCAAGTAATGAAGCTGTGGCAGAATCCCAAATGCATAAGAAGCATTTTGATGTATAGCCAGCTGACATGATCAAATGCTTTGGCCAAATCAATTGTTAATATGATGCCCTTAAGTTTATTTGACTGAATGGAGTGAATGGCTTCCTGAGCCATGCCAATGGCTTCATGAATCTGTCGGTTCTCCAGGAAGGCAAATTGTTCAGGGGAAATATGCTGCGAGAGGATGGGTCAGATCCTATTTGCAATGATTTTAGCTATGATCTTGTAAAGACAGTTGCACAGGGAAATGGGCCTGAAGTCGTTAAAAGAAGAGGGAGAGTCCGACTTTGGGATAAGGGAAATGGAAGTGGAGTTAATAGCATTATATAATTTCCCAAAAGATCTGCATTCCTCAATCACATGTAGCAAGTCATTTCCCAATAATTCATAAAAAGCAGGTAAAACTATACCGTCCATCCATTTGGTCCAGGACTTTTGTCCTTTTTGAACCATTTCAAGGTTCTTTCTAGTTCAGCTGATGAGACAGGAGAGGTGAGTTCTGCCTCCATTTCTTCATCGAAAAAACGTGGAAATTTGCCAGCCACTTGTATGATATCAACTAAGTTTGTCCCTGGAGGAGACTTGTATAGGTTTTGGAAATGAGTGGTGCCCAACTGAGAAATTTACTGAAAGTGTCAGCCACACCTCCCTCAGGTAATGGAAGGTTCCAGATGGTATTAGATACCCTTTTGCCCTTAGCATAATTATGAAAGAACTTTGTGTTGTCGTCCTCGGCTTGCAACCAAAGGCTCTGCTCTTTAGTCTCCAGGATTCCTCTCTTTCTTTAAGAATCTTATCCTTGGACTTCTCAAGCTCAATAAGGTGTAGTTTGTCTTGCATGGATTCAAATCCCTTATTTCTGTCATCCAATAGATTTTTTAGGTCAGATTCAATATGAGAGAGGGCCTATCCTCCCTCTCTGATTTTTCTTTTGCCCAGGTAATAGATAATCTCTTCAACTGGGAGAGATTGTGACAGAACCCCTCAACAAGGGAGCGATAGCCCGTTATAGGGTTAGTATTCCAGAAATCTGTGACAATCTTGACATAACCTGGGTCCTGTAGCCAGATTTGATTGAACTTGAAGGGAGGTTTTGGCTTAGGGTATGGTCCAAGGATCTCCATGAATATGGGAGAGTGATCCGAAACTCCCCCCACACCCACCCATTGTCTGTATCTATGCAGTTTCTGCATCAAAGGTATCTTGACCATGAATCGATCAAGCCTTCTAGCCAAAGCTGCCTCCCCAATTCTTCGATTCCTCCAGGTGGGGAGTGGTTTATTCATGGGAATATTAGCAAGGTTGTGGAGTTCTAAAATGTTCAGCATGTACTTAGAGAGATCCACTTATTCTTGAAAACCCCATGATTCTCCTAACCCAAGAGAGAAATTTAAATCCCCTCCCAAGATAATGTTATCGCTAGAGACCATAGCCATATTAAGAAACCTATGCCAAAAATCCTCTCGTTTGTGGTAGGGCCCATAGATGTTAATGATTTGGAGCTCCCGACCCAGCTCTGCTGAAAATAAGTCCAGCCCCATAAACCATGGGTCGCCCCAAGCAGATAGGGCTTTGATGGATCTAGGGTTATACCCAATAGCAAGTCCACTAGATCGACTCGAGGCTCCCACATAGTGAAAGGGCCAGCCAGGTTTGAGAGATGTCAGGGTGTTAGTAATGATATCTGCCTCCCCTAGAGTCTCTTGTAATAGGATGATGTATACGGGCTCAGACTCGAAAAGTCTCCTTAGAGCTAGTTTTTTTGAGGTACTAGCCATACCTATGCAGTTAAAATAGAGACACTTCATGAGGGGAACCGCTCCTGGGTATTCATTGCTCTAAGTACCCTATCAATGGATGATTGCCTCCCTAAAACTATCTTGGCTCCTGCCCAGAGAATAGCTTTGGATATAAATGATTTATGTCCTCGAGTAGATTTAGTGGAGGGGCGAGGAGTGGAGAGTCCTAGCCCTAATTCAGAATGTGGTGCTTTGGAAAGATGGGAGTGAGAGCGCAGATTATATGAGTGTGAGGGTTCTGACCCATCCACAAAGGATGTGGGAGGGGATGATGTGACAGATGGGAATGATGGAACTATAGTGGAGAAAAAAGGAGGAGGGATGGGGAGCAAATATGGAATGGAGGGGATGAAATGCAAGGGTGATGATGTATCATGAGAGACAATACATGATACAAATGCAGAGGATATGGGGTTAGAGAAAGCACCCATTTTCCTCGTGGTCTCATTAGCTGCCTAGGATCGTGCCATGGGAGGTGACGGTGTTCTGTGCGAGCATTCTGCATCTTGAGGGGAGACTGCACAAGCAGAGGCCCATTTCATTGACATAGGAGGACAATCCAAGTGAGGAGTTGATTGGCCCTTTGCCTCAGTAGATTTGATCGGTGAGTCCGGAGCCTTTTTAACCAGAGGATATTCCTTGAAGACGTGTCCAATCTTGTGACATCTCCTGCAACGGAAAGAGACTCCCTCGTAGTCCAGAATCTACACCCGAGTAACATTTTTCCACAGTGAAGTGATTTTCTCTTCCAGACCTTCTCTGGTATCCAAATAGAGAAGTATTCATGTGAGAGTTCGATTCTTCGTCTGGATGTAGGATCTATCATAATCCAGATAGGTACCAAGCGTGTTCCTGATTCGCATGAAAACATCCTCCGACCAGTACTGCAAAGGGAGTCCCAGAAGTCAAACCCAAAGGGGACCAACACCAATATGTTCCCGTTCCGGATCAAACATCGGGTTCCAACGCTTGAGGAGGACCAAAGCCATCTGAATATGCTAGTAGCGTACTAGAACTAGATGTGTATTCCTCCTTCGAGAAGTGTAATACAAACCAACCACGAGGTATAATCTGCACCTCCAACAGCTCTTGCAAGGTGTTCCCCAAATTTCATGAACCTAAAGTGTTAATCGCTCTGCCAAATATGCCCTTCCCCAAAAATGGCCAACCAAGACAGTACTTGACTTATCTACAATTTCCCACATTGATAACCCTTTGCCGAAATTAATCGTAAAGTATTTGGTTGTGGCTCTAATGCACTTTATATCTTTCGTTTGCAGGTTCGCGGTGCGGTGGGATGGTCTTGTAATGGATCCAGGGGAGAGTCTCCTTCCTGTTGCTGCTATGCTGCCGCTTTAACCTTGATGATAGGAGTCTCAAAATGCCCATACGGAGAGATTGTGGCCGAGGTGGATGTGCCACAACCCTGGAGAGAAAGCCCCACTGTAGGGTTTGCAGCCGCACCTATCAAAACTTGCTCGCGAAGAGAGGGGGAGGGTCGCCTCTGGTATATGGTCTGCGGAGGGTGTGGTTCAAAGGATGGAGAGGATGGATAGGCCACGGAGAGCAAATGCAGAGTGCCCGGTGAAAGCGGTGGATAATCAAGGGCAGGGGAGTCAATGGAAAGCGTTTTGAAATGAAGGGAGGAAGCAGAGAGCCCCGAGAGAGTGACCACATGAGCAAAGCAGGTCGGTGCGGATACAGAGTGTACAGGAGATGTAGTGAGAGACTGGCTAGGGTTAGGTTGGTTGAAAATGGACTGACCGAGAAAAGGATTCGGTGTATAGTCCATCGCCTCGAAGTCCATGTCCACATCCATCACGAACATAAGAAAACGACACCTAGGGACGACCGGCGACAGGAGGCAGCTGCTATGGAGGTGGATGCAGATGGGAGGCTAGCCGGAAAAGAAACTGCAGGGTAAAAAGTCGTGTTGTGGTGAAAACTTCAAGGATTTTACCCTAAACCCTGAATGGAGAAGGAGCGAAACGAAGCTCTAATCCTTTCCCAAGCCCAACAAATGTATATATATATATACTATATAATATATATATAATATATATATATATATAATATATATATATATATAATATATAATTATATATATATATACAAATATAATAAATCTATTATATATACATATATATTGTATACATATTAAGTAATGACATATATATAATGTATACATATATATATGTTATATGTTATACAGATATATACATATATGTATACATATACATAACCATACATAATATACAATATATATTATATAATATATATATTATATATATATATATATATATAATAATAATATATATATATAAATATATAATATAATATATAAATATAATTAATATATATTATATAATATACTTCGAGGGAAATTCATCCTCTCTCATAGCCCAAGGGAAAGAGTGAAGGTCAAGAGAATTACAATATTTGACATAATTTACAATTTTATTTTTTATTTTTCATATTTTTTTACGTCCAATTACCTGTACATACCTTTACTTTCCTCCTACTTCCCCTCATGGAGGTAGTAATTCAATGCAGTTGTATTGTTGAAGAGAAGAGTCATAAATGCACAATTACATATTTGATTTTATACACATGCACACATAAAGCTAATATCAAAATATTTTATTTAAAGAGTGGAGATTGAAATACACACACACCTGTGTGTGTTAACTCCATGTTGAGTAGAAAAAGTATTACAATGTTTGAGTAATATAGAGTTAAAATGTTTTAATTATAATAATTTTTTACTAATTACTTTACACGCACATAAACCTATTTTTCTTCTCTTTTTGACAATTTTTAAATGCCACACGTCAACTCCAATTTAGGCATTGAATGAATTACATGTCTCCCTCTTGATGGGATGTATAAAATGCCTAGAATAATATTAGTATTTTTGCATTGAGAGGTGATTTTTACAGTCCAGTATGAGGTGTTTTTTACAGTCTAGTATGAGGAAGATGATTATATATATATACACATTACTTATGGTGATCGTTGAAATATTTTAATTATGCTCGACATTGAATGATTTTTTGTTATTACCTTTTTTTCCATTGCCACATGTCAATTCTATGTTGAGCACAAAAAAAATTACACATCTTCCTCATACTAGACTGTAAAAACCTCTCAGTGCACAAAATAATATATATATATATTATATATAATATCAACATCATTCCATATTTAATCATTTCTTGCCTTTAATAAGTGAGCATGGGTTACATGCCTAGGGAAAATGACCAAGTACTTCTCCTCATTTAAGGATGATACCTAAGGTAAACCCTAGAATCTTTAGGGCACTATTTTGGTCAACAACAAGGCTTGAAACATTACAATGCTATACTCATTAGGGACTCACCGTGTCACTTGCAAGAAGTGAACCTATGTGGGAAGGATAATAATCATTCCTCCCAACCACTCAAGATAAACCTAATCAACTTCATATATATATATAGAGAGAGAGAGAGAAAGAGAGAGAGAGAGAGAGATCTCAATTGTGTGATGCTCAAATAGTTTGAATCCTTTGTTATGGCAAGTGCCCACCAAATCAACATCCACTCTTTTTTAGCTATACATATGAACTTTTTATTTTGGATGGTACCAATATCCAAGTGGAAGGTCGATGTTTGGACTCATAGAATCATGGTGAACATCTACATCGACCATTTATTGATTTCATGTGTTAGAAATTAGGCACTAGTGTCAGCACTCATACCTTTAACCTTTGCTTATTGATGACTTTCATGGCCTTCTTTGTTATAGGTATTAAGGGTAGCACCCATTTATGTGACATTCGTTTATGGATGCATCTTCATTAAAGCTTTTTGTCATTTGTTCAATTTCCTTTATTTTTTTCATGAAAAATAGCATTCTCTCATTGAGCAACATAAACTCCTTGTTCTCCTTTCCTACTTTATGATTCATGAAAAATGTATAAATTTACCAATACTTTATTGGTGGGATTCCCATTAATGATATAATGGGGGCCTAAGGCATTAAATTCAATGATGGGACAAGTATGGAGCCATTTAATGTAATGTGGACTAGATCACAATATTAGTTATAATTAAATAAGGCCAACTAGATAGTTTCCATTCAATAAATGTTGTGACCCAATCATTGATGTCACTGGTGGTCAACATTAGATTTATTGAGTACATATAAATAAGCATAGTGCTATACTTATGGGGTGTATTAAGGATTATCATTGTAATGTATTTTTTTTCATTTGGTAATTGCCTCCTTGAAGACACACGTAGATATGGGTTGATGCTTCCATAAAATGATTATTCCATAGTGTTACCTTAGCTTGGAGGATTTGAATTTAATCAAGTATTGGAGTTTTGATGGCATGTTCTTAGATATATCATTTATGGTTTTAGTATTTAGAACTAAGGATCATAGTGAGTGGTATCAAATGATTTTGTTGGGTTAAGGAAAAACAATTTTCTTTTCTTGTCTTTTAAGATCTTTTCTTGGCATAGGTTTTTCTCTCTTAGCCTATTAACCACGTCATAGTAGCACCAATTCCATTTGAAGAAGAGTGATAATTCCATATTTGAATTGGTGTTATACTAGTGATTCTAAGAAATATTCTTCAAGTTACAACTATTTTAATTTAACCATCATAGAAAAAATATTATGCATCACTTTTCTCTTATAAACCATATTACCACAAGACAAATTCCATTATAAGCAAAATGTCCATTCCATTTTTTAATTAAGGTCACACTGGCAAGTTGAGAAGTATCATGGAAGTTACAACTATTTTAAGTTGTGCCTCAAAACCCTTATGATGGTGCACTTTTCCTCTTTGTGTATGAACTAAATTAACTGAACTAGGCCATCAAAAGTAAAATGACCATTCCATTTCTAGATTGAGTTTATGACAATGAAACCAATCAATATTGAAGAAGTCATAACCATTTTAAAATAACAACCTTAAAATCCCTAGAAAAACCGAAAAATAACGATGTTGAAAACAATTGTGAAGGGTAGGGTGATAATATTAAGAAACATTAAGAAGTATTCTCTTCCTCAATCGTTAAAACTTGAAAATAAATAACTAAATTATTATTATTATTTTTTCACTGAGAGATGCTTTTTACAACCCAATATGAAGGAGATGTGTAAATTCTTGTTTGCTTAACATAGAGTTGACATGTCACATTTAAAAGAAAACAATTAACCAAAAAATTAATGGCCACCTTATGTTATTTCTTTATATAAGTATATAGAAAGATAAAGTTGATACAATAATCTCTTACTTAAGGTGGACATTGAAATATTTCATTTATGCTTGACCTTTTTTTTTTTTTTTGTTATTAGATTTTCTTTTATTTATGGTTTACATCCTTTGAGCATAGAAGGAATTACATGTCTTCCTCATATTGTGTTGTCAAAAGCGCTTCTCGGTGCAAAAAGAATAATACTATTCTAGCCATTTTATTTCTGAGTTATAACCATTGATAGGTGATTTATACACCCCAATATGAAGGAGACGTGTAATTCCTATAGTGCTTAGCATGGATTTGATACGTGGAATTTTAAAAATGGTCAAAAACAAAAAAAAATGATGTCAACAATAAATAAAATATTTTAGTGTCCACATTTAGTGAAAAATTCTTATAGCCAAAATATTTTACTATACACTACTCGAAAGACATGTAATTCCTTTCGTACTCATTTAGAGGATGTAAAACCTATTTGAATATATATATATTGGGAAGTGAAAAATTCTTATAGCCAAAATATTTTACTGTACACTACTCGAAAGACATGTAATTCCTTTCGTACTCATTTAGAGGATGTAAAACCTAGAATATTCATGCAACAATTTTAGTCAACAATAAGGATTGAAGCCATTATAATGCTCTACTCATTAGGAGATTACCATGTCACTTGTAAGAATTGAGTCTATGTGGAAAAGACAGCAACAATTCTTCCCAATTGTTAGGAGAGAGTGATAAAAAACTTGAAATACTTTATGGTTGTAGAGAAAAAACCCTAATATCTAGTCACTTTTCTCTAGGGTTTTTGAGTAGCCTCGCACATGGTGGGACAACAGGGGAATCAATACTCCCTCCTACAGTACTATATTCATAGGAAATAATAGTGAGACTCACCAAATAATAATTCCTAGATATAGAAAAAACCCCTCTCATTGGTCCACCTTGAATGATGAAGTGTGTAACTCAGCTTTGGCCTAGGCTAATTCACAAGCTCATTGATGAACTTTGGGCAGTGGCTTTGAAAAATTAGTGATCAACTTGAATTTTAAAGTCAAATCAAGCAAAATTGGGGAGTATATTTAGTATATGAAGGACCATACCGCAATAAGGGAATTTATGGGCACCTAGCCCTCAAAAAAGCTGCGACATTGTGGTTCCAAAAAAAATGGAAGCCAAAATTCCAAATCAAGCTAGAATTAGGAGACAAGGGTTTTTTCACTATTATCTTTGCCAGGTTAGAAGACAAAATTCTCATCATTGAAAATGTCCCATACTTCTACAATTAGTTGGCTTATATTTAATATTCTAGACAGATCACTTTGTTTTAGACGAATAATATTTCAAAGTCCTTGAATATGGATTCGAATGTATTCCCTTCCTAGGGAATTTTGGGAGGAAGAGACATTAGAGGGCATTGAAAATGTGCTAGGAGACTCTGTTAAAATATTAGAAGCCACGAAACTTGCAAATTGTTGTTGATTTATTTTCAAGCTAGGGAAAAGAGTCAACCTTCTAGGGCTCGTTTTCATGTTCCGTTTGTGTTTTTATAGAAGTGCTACTCCTCTTTTCACACACTCATATACTAAAATAATTCAATATTAAAAATATAGTATTCAAAACATGTACCTGTGAGTGAACCAGGTGTTCTAAAAATAAAATAAAAATAATTAATAACATAAAATAATGTGCTTTCAAGATTCATTCCATTGTACTCATCTATTCACACATTGTGAAGAGATACATTTGAAGAAAATTCAATAGACAAAATAAAGAGAATATGGCCCAGATATTCAAAGAGCTCTAAAATGATTTCATGAATTTAAAGATTATAAAAAGCATAGGAAAACATTCATGAGATTCTTACTTATTTAAAAATTTCAGAACCACAAATGGCATGTTCTCCTAAAAATAGATCTTTGTAAGAGTCAAAGAATAATTTTACAAAGTTGAGTTTTAAATAAAGTTGGTGCCTACAACACTTCAAAAAATTCTGATACTTAATGTAAAATCTAAAGGCTTTAATCCCAAAGAGGCTAAGATTATGGTCACATGGACCAATACATATGAGGGTACCTAGAAGAACGAGAGAAATTGCAACCAAGGATCGAATTTACAAATATATATAATAATTCATAAAACGGATGATCAAATACCGGGAAGAAACTTGGGAATTGCTTCAAAATAGGATAAAAGACAATCACAAAATATTAGAAGGACGAATAGTTGAACTCTCTTTCTCCCTCTCTCTGATTTTGATTTTCTTCCTTTATAATAGTCTTTATCTTTGAAACTACTTGAAATTTAGGTTTTTTACTCTTTGTTTTAAATGAACAAGGATCCATTTTTAGAAATATGAAGTTATGGATTCATCCTCCAACCTAGATCCTACTTTAGATACTCCAAATTTCCCATTTTATAATTCATTAAAAAAAATTGATTCTAGGCCCAAAATTGGTCACGAGTGTAATTTCAATATTATGAATTGGTATCTATAATTTTATCACTTAAGAGTGCTCCCAACGCGTTCTCCATTCTTATAATTTTCCAATGAACTTTTTTTTCCCAAAACAGGCATTGGGAACTCAAGTTATGGCCTTCGAAAGTTCATGCCACTATATGTTATTTGTATATCGAGTAGAAATAGATGCATAACGTTTCCTAGCTTACAAAATATGTAGTTTTTGGTTACTACATCATTACAAAGTCATTATGCTAAATCATTTACTAGTCATCTCTATCCAACTAATACATTCCAAGTGTCACTTAAAGATATTCCCTCTTAGATTCCATGTGTCATAAGGAGATATGTCAAAATAACTTAGGATAACAATGATATGAGAAATATTAACCATGCGAAGGTGATGTGTAAAAAACAACAAGCGCGTAGAGAAGGTTTGTCTGAAATTTATGGAATGAAGGTAAAAATAAACATGGAGCATGAGAAGTGTGCAAAGAAAAGGTTTGTGTTGAAGTTAGGGTTGTGGAAAGGTAATGGTGTGCAGAGGAAAGGGTTGTGGTTGTGTGCAGGAAAAGGTTGTGGTTGTGTGGAGGAAAATGTTGTGGCAATGGTGTGGTGCATTGAGGAAATTGTTGTGGTTGTGTAGAGGAAAGGGTTGTGGTCGTGTGGAGGAAAGGATTGTGGTAATGGTATGGTGTGAGGAGAAAAGGTATGCAAAAATCATCTACGCATTCTAGAAAATGGTTAAGTATGGAATATAACAAATAGTTATGTAGAGGAATATGAAGTGCGGGAATAATTCCACACAACTTGGAAAATGACTAAGAAAAAAGGGAAAAGAGGTAAGGTAATTCTACTTGAAATAATATATATTTAGGAAAATGTCAACTAGAAAAACGATATGAATAATAGAGATAATGATAAATAGAAATACTGTATCTATGTGGGGGAAAATAACTATATCTTTGGCATATTAATTTTATTTATGATTACCTAAAATGCTGGACAAACCTAGCTAAGACATAGGTCTTCCAATGAGAAGATGAACATGAGAGATTTCTTTGTTTTTGGTATCTTTTTTTCTCTTCTTTATTTCCAAAACAAAAACCATCCCTGGTTTCCTTGCATTAACAAGATTAAAACTGATTGAAAGCTTGTTTTTTTGAATTGCTCCATTCGATGTGTGACATGGAAACAGATCAACATGTATATCTCCAATGAAAGGATTTGTGTATACATGAACATAGTGTAAGCCCTGCCAGTATCAATTGGCATCTATTGCCATGATAGGATCTAGAAGTATACCCTATACTATCAACATATTCCCTTCAAATGTAGGATATGTCACGAATATAAGAACTTGTTCATGGATTTCCCTCTAATGGAACTCACTCCCCCATTAGGTAACTAAGAGAACAAGGACCAAGAATATTTTTTCAAACCCCAGTCTCATAGGAGAAATAAAAAATACACTCTACCTCCACACTCTAGAAAGATTCCCAAAACCAACAATAGTTTTAATCCACTAGCCAGTCTAGATCTATCAACTAATTAAGATCCATCATAGGCAGACCATACCAAAAACCTTGATATTTTTATGTAAGAGCAAGAGACATAGATGAATCCATTGAAAATTCTAGAAGTGATCTTATGTAATCCAAATAAGACATCAAATCCAATCATTCAAGAATAAACATGGTAGAAATAGAGGTAGAACTAAATATCATATAACTAGAGGATTTTGAGCTAGGTGCACTAGACCTACAAGTAACAACAAATGCCTTGGGAGGAAAAGATCCCCACTCAATATCATAGCGTCAAGTCAAATTACTAGGAAGAGCTTATCTTGAATCTCATCTTCAGGCACAAAAATATCCATTAGCTATGAATGTCTCTAGCTCTCGTTTAGGAGTATAGATTCATTCATGTCAAGACAATCCCAAAGTGCATAAACAATATTAAATAAAGAGATGAAAAATTCTTTGGTGAATCCTTGAAGAATTGGGAGAAATGTAGTAAACTTAGGAAGAATAAAGTTGAAAATCAAGGTATATTCCTCCACGAACCTTCTTTTTAAATGAGTATCATCTCTTGGAAAATAAAGGGTTTAAAATCCAAAGGGAAGCAAAGGCTCCTCAAAAATAGATGGAGAAAATATCAACCAGCCTTCATGATGATTCATGAAACCAAAAGTTCTAGTGAAAAAAGGGCGGTGATGGCCACCAAATGTTGGAAGGTTTGTTTATCTACAACAATAGATGCACAAGGCTAAGTAGGGGGGTTGGCTGTTCTTTTGAATCCCCAAGAGGCACTGGTTCTCAATATGTTTGTCTCATTTAGAGCTTTGATAGTGAAGTTTAAACCAATAGGCTCAAATAAAGTTTGTTTTTTTATCCAATGTTTATGGACCTACATTGCAAAGGGATAAAGGAATTTTTTAAAAATCCATTAGAAACCTACAACCCCTAATAGGGAATACTCTTTGGATGTTAGGAGGGGATTTCAATTTGATAAAATCCATTTATGAAGAGAAAGGATATTAGGTCCCTGGAAGCAGAAGCCGAAATATTTGAAGATATGATAGAAAGCTCCAAAATCCTAGACTTGGACACCATTAGTGGGATATTTACCTAGAATAATAGGAGGGGACACACTCAATAAATTGTGTCTCACCTTGACTGCTTCCTACTACTAGAAATTATAATGGAAAAGAAAATATTCATGGAAGCATTGATTCTCCCATGTGGAGGCTCAAAGCATTGGCTAATCAATCTACGCCTTGAAATCAAAGTAAGCCCCAATAATATACCCTTCATAATTGAGAGGTTCTGGTTATAACACCCAAACTTCCAAGATAAAATTAAATAATGGTGGAATGAAGAAGAAGACGTTGAAATATATTCATTGTATATACTTAATCAAAAGCTCAAACATCTCAAATCTTAAGTAAAAAAATGAAACAATGAAGACTTGGAAACATCTTCCAAGCCAAACGAGAGCTAGAGGAAAAAATGAAGCAACTTCAATAGGATGCAATACAAATAGGTAGATTAGATGAGTTGATTAAGATAGAAGCAAGTTTACTATCCCAATTAGAATAAAGGAGAAAACATGAAGAGGTTCTATGGAAAAAAAATTATATGCTAGATGGATCAATGAATGGAAAGGAACATATCTTTCTTCCATAAATCTATGTTACACCATAGATATCACAACATGATAACATCACTCAAAATCCAGACTGACATTATTATGGAAATATTCTGATTAGTCTACAACCATATAGGGAAGATGCTATTATTAAAATAACACAACATATCCCAACCTTAGTTTCACAACAACATAACAAAGTGTTATTAAGGAGGATATCTAATGAGGAGGTGGAAGCATCAATCAAGTCAATGCCTAAGAATAAGGTGTTAGGTCTTAATGGTTTCACAAATAATTTTTTGCAACCCTACTAAGAGTAGTGGGGCAAGAAATTTGGGCTGTAGTAGAGTAATCCATAAGAACTTTATAAATCCTTCCAACTTTGGATACCACATTTCTTACTCTCTCTCCTAAAAAGGAGAGTGTGGTAAGCTTAAGTTTAGACCCAGTGCTTTATGTAATGTGATTTACAAAACCATCACAAAGGTTATAAATAATTAACTAAATCATATTACCCTTTAATTAGTCTCACTAGATCAAACATGTTATATGGAAGGAATATAGATTATGAATGGAATCCTAGTAGTTTGTGAAGTACTCCTTAAAGAGCATAAAAAAAATTGGGAATGTTAATCAATTTATATGACTCTAAGGCTTTTGAAAAACTCAACTAGTCCCTCCACTTTAGGATCCTCTCAGCTTTTGGCTTTGCTAGTGATTGAATCAAATGGATCAAGGCATTAATCTCTTTAGTTTTATTTTCAGTGCTATTAAATGGGTCTCCTACTAGGATTTTTTCCCTCACAAGAGGAATCCGTCAAGGGGGTTCCTTGTCCCGCTTCTTCTTCACAGTTTCCATAGAAGGGTTAGCTTGAGTGTGAAATGAGGTAGTATCAGAGACTAAAATGAAAGGAATTAGACTATTTTGAGAAGATCTTCCCATCTCCCACCAATCATTCAATGATGAAACTGTGTTCATGGGTGTGCCTACCATGAATGAAACTAGAGCTATACACAAGGTCCTAGAAGATTTTATGAGCACCTTAGGCATGGATATCAACTAAGCTAAATATCATCTTTTGTTTTTCAGTACTCCCTAACAATGTAGATTCAAGTAGCCAAATTTCTATGCTATCAATGTTGTAAGATTCCTTCTAAATATTTAGGCATTGTACTTGTGGATAGTTATTTAAGAACCAAGTTGTGGATAGAGTTGTTAGGCTGGTTGGTTCTCTTAAAATTGGTCTTCCAAGCTCTTCCATTTTATCTCCTTTCAGTGATGATGGCTCCCAACTCCATTCTTAATTCCATACAAAGTATTCAAAAATCATTTCTCTAGGAGGTACCTTTCCAACAATATATGGCACTCGCTCTAACTCCTCATAGTCGAGGATAAATGATATTTAGAATATTCATTATAGTTTATGCCAGTTGCACAAGTCAGCCTAACCAGTTGACAAGTTGGCCTAGTCTAGACACCAAATGCACTATAAATAAGCATGATAAGGAGAATTTCTAGCCACTCACTCAAGCCAATTCAGGCATGTCTAAGTAAGCGAAGGAGTAGTTTTGAGCTTCATACCTCATGAACCAAGTGAAGTGAAGTTGAGTTGGAGAGGTTTTATGTGGGAAGGGTTTTTGGAAATCTTTGGGAAGTTTTTTTGTCCTTGTTAGAAGGCAAGCTACAAAGTTGTTCTATATGCCAAGTTTATGGCTAGCTTGAAGGTTGTCTTGGAGTTTTGAAGGCCCAAATTCAAGTCTAGTTTGAGGAACAATTTATGGTGCTTTCCAGGCCGAGTTCAATTTTAGTTTGTGGCCAATGTTGTAATCCTATTGTAGACCATGTTTTGGCCTAATTTTTAAGGTGGTCGAGTTGTATTGGAAAACTATTGTAAAGTTACTTGGAGGCTGAGTATGGTGTTGGATAAGGTAGTGTTAAGGGATCCGTTCATTGAAGTAGTTTTGATGTTAAGGTGATGATATGAATAAACCATTATAGACAAAGGCTCTATCTTGGACAATTTTTGTCATAGGCTTGTGGGTTGCGTAAGTTGAGTTTTTAGTGCAAAGGTTAATAGGCCCCAGGGAGTAGAAATTCAACGTTATAACATCCTATTTAGTTCCAAGTGTGTTGAAAAGGCCAATGCAGCAAAAATAAATCTACAATGTTGAGTACAAGTTATCGGGTGGGCAAACCTTCTCTTTTAACATATAATAAGCCTAAGAAATTACAATTGAACAATAAACATTAAGAGTTGAGGAAGTTAAAGTGTGATATGGACAAACCTATTTTTAATCAAATATAGATCAAGTCTAAAGAGACAAGTCAAGAAGCCTAGTTTAAGAGCAAAAAGTTAAGGTGCATAAGTCAAGTGGCTATGATCAAGCTTGAAGGCACTAACCTATGGGTTACATAGTTAGATGACAACTCACCGAAGAATTTGTTTAGGACCAAAAGTTATTGATGATAGATCCAAGGAACAACTTGAAGATGTAGGTTGGTGCCTACATTCATTGAATTGGTCCTCATATAGGGGAATGAAATCTTTTATAAGTTGGTACCTATGAAATTTGTAAGTTGCTGCTTACTTTATACAAGGAAGTTTTCAAAATACTTACAAAGAAGAAATGTGTAAGTGTTTCTTATGTAAAGATATGCATTTCATGATTTATATGAATCAAATGTTTTAAAATATAAAAAATAATTAAAAATAATTAAATGTTACTTCATCCCATCTGTCAGTATCTCCAACACTATAAAATCATTCGGATGAACTTTTGCCAACCTAGATCCTCCATGTGGAATCTAGCTAAAAAAGGAATGCACCTTATCCAACACCAATTTTTCTAGGAAATTAGAGATGGTCACACTACCCTCTTCCAAGATAATTCTTGGCAACAACACCCAAAAATAAATATATTGGATGACATATAAGGATTAAGGATCCACATGAAGCCACGAGACAAGGATACTTTATAAGACTATTAGGCACAAAGTATATCAAATAATTAATGGAGATAATGGCTTCAATAGAAATATTTGCAGTTGTGACCATAGGGAGGAGAATGGAAATCTTTTTGGTAGGATCTACAATTTTGAATCCTTCATCTCTTATAATAACTAGACAAGCTTTGGTGGGGTCAAAAATAAAGTGGATCCTTTTCCATCAAGGAAGCCTACCAACTAGAAGCAAAGCTTTAGAATCACCCAAGGGAGGAAATTTAGCAAACCATTTGAGGAAAAACCTCTTATTGGAAATTTCTTTTTTCCTTTGCCTGCTTGTCTAAGGAAAAATCTAACATGAGAGGATATCCTAAAATGGGGATTCTCTGGGCCCTCCTTTTATCACCTATGTAGATTAACATTAGAAGATTTAATATATCTTTTAAAATTGTTTTCCTTTTTCTGAGGCAATCTGATGGAATGAATACCACAATGCATACAAAATATAATAATAAGAACAACATACCTAATACCTTGTATGTAATACCATCCTCCCACATTTACCCAAGCTCATCGGTCTATTGAGGTAAACATGTGACAAATAGTTACTATGATATGATTCAACCTCCTAGATCACCTTAAGGAAGTGGAATCGACAAACCAAACTTTACTGATCTTCCTCAGGAGCTACAGGACCCCCAAGAATAAAGCCACGCTTCCAGGTGCCCAAACCCTAAGTTAAACTTATTTTTCACTGACCTGAACTCCTAGTCGCATGCAAAAGCCTACATCCATGCCACTGTAGGCCTCCAGTGCCATGCACAAGCCTACAAGGGAGAGATTATAGTCTTTTTAATCCAGTTTTGTGCTTGAGACTGCAATATTCGTGTCACCTTTTGAGGGTTAGACTCTAGGTCATTGCCCATAACTTGATGAAACTTTAGAAAACAATAAATGACACAAAGACAAAGATTATAACATAAAATTTGATCAAGCACTTGGCCTACCCAAGCCTAGCCATGATATACATTCTGTCAAACATGTCATGAACATGTAATCTACAGGTTGTAAATATACATCTGAACATAGAGGTATCATACTTATCTGAGAATCATTAATAAGATCTATTACTCTCTCATAATAGCTGCAATAACATCTATTAGCTCATGCATTCATCAACCATTCATATATTCATCAAACATGTCAAGATCCATAAATAATAGACATCATATAACCAACATATAAACCAACAATAACTAACATATAAACCATGGAAACTCAACCATACTATCACCATAATAATCATACATATGACTATATATCACAATATAAAATACCTCTTATTAACATATGAAAATGATAACCAAGTGTGGGACTTCCATGTACCACTCTACCATAGATTGAGCTAAACCAAATCTCTCTTTCAACCAATCACCATTGCACCATATTCCAAGCATGAATGTGGGATCTCATGGAATAAACCAAACATAACCAAACTAGGGCTTCCAAAGTCCAAACCATCTCAACCCTCAACCAGTGATTCCACCTCATGGTCGGAATCCATCTCTAGATTGGTCTCCACCCAATTTGTCCAGGGCTCCAAAGTGTTTGTTCCAACCCAGATCCAGAACTAGTAACTCAACCAACAACTACTGTAGGGTTCCAGAGCATTTGTCCAACCAAGGCTCCAGGACTAGTAACTCAACCCGCCAAGGGCTTTGGGGTGTTTGTCCAACCAAGGCTTCCAGGACTAGTAACTCAACCCAAGTTGTTCCGGGTCTTCCAAAGTGGTTTTCCAACCAACGCTTCCAGGACTAGTAACTCAACCCAAGTTGTTCCGGGTCTTCCAAAGTGGTTTTCCAACCAACGCTCCATGAACTAATAACTCAACCCACAACCATAAGGAAAATGAGCACTGTTAATGTCAGTCTTTCTAGCCTTCCTCCAGTCATAAAATATGCTCTTACAAAGTGGTTTCAGAGTGTTAAGGTCAAATTTTGTCATTTCAAAAAGTTTTCAAGAAAAATTTGGTCACTAGGCATTAGGTCTAGGGTTTGCTTTAACTCCTTCTAAAGTTGTCCAAATGCCAATCTATGTCACTATTCAGCTGAGTCTATCATCATTCACAGGGTTTTCATTATCATGTCAGTGTCTAATGAATCATTTTACATCTTGTTCATGCTTCAGTTGTGCCTTGCCAGTTCATTTCCCTCTCCTAGGGTTTTGAAGCCAATTTCTCTTGGACGGTCAAATCATCAGAAAAACTTGTATCCAGATGTTCATACACCTTCCCCTATCCTTAACGTACCTTATCAAACACTTCCCATCCCTTAGATCCGCCAAATTCCTCATTTTTCCACAAACCCTAGTTTCTAGCTACAACTTGGCAATTTTCTAGGTTGTGCCTGTGTTTTGCCCTTTTGGACCCTTTCCCCTCACTCAATCTCTGAGATTCCACTTTCCCCTACTCCCCAACATCCCTCCCCACTCCCAAAATTTCCCCAAGAATTTAGAAGCCCCCTATCCCCTTCATTTCGCTCCATTTCGACAAAATTCCTTGTTTCACACATCGGGACAAGTCGCACTCAAATAATGTTCTAGAGAAATCAAAGATGAATTTTGGGAAACTGAGAGATTTTTTTGTCCATAGCATGCCAAAGAAGAAAAACCTCTTTCACTTTTTGCACATGTGTCATGGTTTGAGAGAAATGTCAAGAATACCATTGCCTCAGGAGAATCAAAGACACCTCTGAAGTAACTTTGGGAAAATCACGTTTTCTCCTAGCTTGGTTGGCCAAATGATTTTCTTTATGGGTAAAATGATAACTAGACACAAATATATTTCCAATTAGCTATCATGAGATCAATTTGGGGTTGAGGAAGGCATTCAAAAGTTGACTGCAACAACACTCTTCCTTCAGGCAGCCTCATTTGGCACTTTTTGACCAGTCTTGGGAGATTTAATTTTTTACAGGTCAAATCAATTCCAAATTGAACAATTCTAGTTGGGTTGGAAAGTAGACTCAAAGACCTTTCACGAGCTATCCTGAGCTGAATTCCGACACCAGGAAGGCCTCCAAACAGAGCTGCCAATGTGCACGACCCGTTGAGAGGTGTGCGACCTGTCAGAGGCTCTCCCACAGTGCAAAAATACAACGTGCGCGACCCGTTGGGAGGTGCGCGACCCGTTGAGCTGTATCTTTGCAAACTCAAAAAAAAATTGCTCAAACTCCCTCCAAATCATCAAATTGCTTGAGGTAGGTTCTCCAAACTTGAAAATGGTTGTTGGTTATGTTTA
>APFE030714135.1:0-18712 GCA_000404065.3 Pinus taeda
AAAATAAATTGCATGGAGAAATTCCTCAAGGACTTTCTAAATTATCATTTTTGGATTCTCTAAATGTTTCCTCTAACAACTTGTGTGGGCCAATCCCAACAGGGACACAATTTTCCACTTTTAGTAACACTTCATTTCAAAAGAATAAGTGCCTATGTGGGTTTCCTCTACCACAATGCAATCAAACGGATAAGTCAAAGAAAAGAATGGCTAAAGATAATGGTAGTAGGAGGAATGTTAAAATAGACTGGTTGAGTCGTGTAAATGAAGAAGTATCTTTGATAGCATTGGAAATAGGAATGGGGATAGGATTTGGAGCAGTTGTTGCTATGTTCATTATTTGGGACAGGGCAAGGTGTTGGGTATTGGGTTTTCCTCCCAACAGCACACGAAGACCATTTTATGGACTCTATCGATTCCCTAGATAGCTCAGTAACACTTCTTCATATACATCAATGTTGTACTATATATAATAATGTTCTTTGGCATTGTATTTGAATCCTGTTTACCTATCGTTTGATTGTAGGTAAATAACTTCTCAAGATATGTAAAATAGAATTCAAAGAGTTTATTTGAATTTCTATTAATTATTGAGATACAAATATATATGTAAAACATGAATTGGACTATCTTGATGGGAATCTCATGCTCATTTGAAATGGTTTGTATCAAGGGATTCTATGGTCCACTTATCATAGAGGATTGCATGTTGATTTCAAATGTTTATTTTCCTACAACATCCAAATCTTTGGAATGTAATAGAGGCTCTATTTTATTCAATAGAACGCATTCTTATACTCTAAGTTAGCCCAAAAGAGAACAAAAATTTCTCTATTTTATTGTAAGAACATGTTGATTATGCCTAACATGACAATTGTGTATGTTGGTGGCTACAGGATTTTAAATATAATTTGTTAATAATTTGTGAGTTTCCAAAAATCTCTAGAGGAAACTTTTAAAAAATTTAAATATTGCCCCAATTACATCCAAACCTACCTCATAATTTTCAGCCACTCATCTTATACTAGATCAATGTATTCATAATAATATCATGTTTTTCTTATTTTATGTGGGAGCATGATGCCTTACACATGGTCTCCAAGGACTCTAATGTATTCTTATAAGACTTATGGTCTTATTTTATGGTGATAAATGAAATGTTTGTAAAATGTAATTATTGATTTGTTGAGTATATTCTTGGATTTATGAGTGTATACCCTCTTATTATGTATAGATACTATTCCCTGTCTAGAAGATAGCCAAGAGCATGTGTTGCAATAACATAATGGATCTGGTACCTGTAGCCATGCTTACTCTCTCATGGACCAATATAGCCCAATCTTTTCAAATTTGACAATAGTGGTAGCAAGGAATATTATTGTATTAACAAGCACGTTGAGGCCATAGAGAAAAAGAAGCAAAATCCAAGCACTCATAATATGTGATGTGCGTATATGTTTCTTTATAAATGGGGCTTAACTTCAACTACTTATTCACTCTCTTAAAATATTGTATAAGTATAAGATTTATCATTATGTATCTTTAAGTATTGTTTGTGGATTATTGCAAAGCTTACTCAATCCATTGTTTTCAAATATCCAATTAGCTAGATACCTAAACAATGCGAATTTCATGAATGATTATACTGTTTATATGAATTTTGAGTTAGAAAAGGCAAATAAAAACCGCTAAAAAAAAAGTAGTCTAACGAGGCGGAGGAATTGTCCGGTTTCCAGTGCCGCTCGGAAAAACCTCCGGCTCCGGCCACCGGACAATTCCTCCGCCCTCCGCCACCCAACACGATCTCCACCCAGCTCCGCCACCGCAAGCTCCACACCTTCCGCATTAACTGACAGGAGGACCAATTTCCATCACTGTCCTGCCACCCGTGAGTTAATTCTCATTTCAATTCGAATTTTTCGCGCGCTGCTCCTAACCAATTCGCCCGGGCACTCCGCAGCTCCCTCCCCTGCAGCGCCCTCCCCTGCAGTTCACCAGGTCACCAGAACACTCCGAAAACTCACAGAACGGTTTCGACTCGCGCTGCAGCTCGTTAGACTACTCCTTTAATAAGCAGTACCTTTGAATTTCGACAGTCTTTCTATTCGAGTGAGTAAAGTGCCCTTTTCCCTGCGCTTAATTTCTCGAATTTTCTATAGTGCATATGGCTCGAATTTCTGTAGTTGCAATTATATTTATGTGGTTTATTTCTTGCAATTTGCTTTCAGTGTGGTTCACTTGCATAACAATCTATATCCATGCATATCCCATATCTCAAATGTGCAAAATTAAAATAGATATCCATGAACAGGATAATTTACATAATCTGAATTTACAGACACTGAAATTATGAAATTACACAATCATACTGATGGGAATTTTCCAACTGAATTTAAATAAAATTTCTCTGAAAAATACAGCAGCAACCCAATGACCCTTTATCCCATCCTATCAAATTGCATCTAACTTTCCAACTTCAACCTTTACAATTTTCTGCCTAACTTAATTAAACAAGACGCCTCGACAATTCTCTAACTTATGAGGCACCTGGTATTGTCCCAGTGATAAGACCCTGGCCTGCGAGGCCATCAAAATTGAGACTGCCCATCCCTCGAATATTCTGTGATATTTTTCCGACAGTATACACATTAAATATATAACGGAAAGGCATTTAACTCTACTACTCTTCTTCAGCGTTTGTCCAAAATTCAACTGATTCGTCAATCCAACCCCTCTCCAGATCTCTGATCCTTACAAAACAAAGTAAGTGGGCGTGAGCAGCCCTTGTTAAAGGCAGTTGGTGTCAGTCCCTTAGACGGTATACTAACGGTCCTGGCTTTTCCCCATCCTGCAAGAGAATTTTGCTTTAACACAATGTTACAGTTGTTTAACAAAAGTTCCTGACATCTGGTCGGAACCGATTCACGTTTCCCGTTTTTTTCTTATCAATGTGACGCAGCTTTCCTATCATTCACTGTGTTTGTATTTGCAGAAGTGGTCTTGAGAAAGTATGGGATGTATAATGTCTACATCAACAGATGAAGGGGGCACAAAGAAGAAACCGGAGCAAGGTGGAGAAATGTTTGTTTTTTGTACCAGGTCTGCGCATTCCTAAAAGTATTGACTTTGGCAAATCACTTCAAGGTTACCTCTCAGCAAAAATGGTTGAGCACCTTTCAGCACTTCGGACACGAATAGTTGCCATGGCAGCAGCGGAGGGTCCTGCTACAAGAAATAAAAGAAAGACAGCAACGCAACATGGTAACATTTCTTCATGATTTTATTACTGAGAAACTTATTTTATATTGTCAAAGCATCTCAGTGCAAAGATGTACAAACTTTTGCAAAACACAATTATTGTTCATGTAACATTAGGTTATTTTGAATGATAGAATGCAGGATATAGTGTTCATCAAAGAAACAATGGAAAGACCAATAAAGTGGCATACATATCAATTACTTCAGTTACAATTTATGGAAACAGTTTATGTAAGGATTTTTATAAATGATACAGCATGCATGGTTCAGAGACATAAAAGGCTGCAATCTGTGTGCATGTATTATTCTAAGAAAATTACTGTGCCGTGAGAGACAATAAATTTTGTAGTACTCTGGTGTGGACAAGTTTGCTCCGATGGGAATCTACAGCTTAGTTATATTATGGTAGATTAATCCTCGAAACTCTTCAATATTTTTTTCAGGTGGTTCGACACTGGCTGACCTGCTGCAGGCCCTTGATGATTATCTACCTGTTTTGCTGGGATTAACAAAAGGTAATTTTAACAGGACCTTATTTTTCTAGATATTGACAATGTAATTGTGAGTGAATGATTTCATGACCAATACTCAGCATGGACGATATTTAGATTGGAGGAGGAATTGATTAAATAAAAAAATGTAGGCCTTTGTGCATAGGATTAGAGATTATGGAAGACATTGGCATTGTGAGAATGAAGATCTATTTGAAAACTGGGCAGAACTTGATTAGCATTCTATTGCTTTATTTTTTATGCAGGAAGTCAACTACAAGATTTAGTGGAATTTGTTTGGATCAATCAGGAGGATGACGAACAGGTGCTTGTTCCATGGAAGAATGTTACTTCCAGTAGCATTGATGTTTCAGGTGTTTGGTCTTGTTTATTGAGGATTGAGATAGTTTTCATTGAAAATCACAGTTCATGGATATTTTTCTTTTCAGGAAACAGCAATATCAAGTGCTTGGTATGAGGTGTTATCTGTTCTACATATGATGTCTATGTTGTCTTTATCACAAGCAAATTCTTTGCTGATCCCAAAATCTTCTGTTGATGGATACCAGCCAAAGGTGACAGAAGGTTGGTTTGCCACATCTCAACTGTAACTAAAATGATTTTTTCAGTACCTCATATATTTCTTTTCATGTAGAATGATTTTGCTTTACCAGGCAACTTTGTGCTTGTCTGTATTTATTCATGCATTTTAATTCCCCTTAGCTGTTTAATTTCTTCAATATTTGCTGTTTTGATTAGCATTTCTGATCTGGAATTTGTTTATTCCAACTACAAGAGAACAAGAAAGCAGCAATCAACATATTTCTTAAGGCAGCGGGATATTTAGACTGTGCAGTTCGATCTGTCTTGCCTCAAATGCGAGAGGAAGTCAAGTATGCCATTTGCTTGTTCAATGTCTCATATCCTCCGTTAATCATGTTGACTTATTAAGATTGTATTGATTTCTTCTTATAGTTGAACCATGTTAGCTGTTTCCACAAAGAACAAATATGTTTTGATTACAATGTGCTTGTTTGTGTTTTTGTACGTGAAATATGCCTGTTTTACAGGGTTCTGACACATTTTCTCTCAGGTCCGAGTTAATAGATGACAGCTAGACGCAGGCTTTAGGGCTATTTTGAATGATGTTTTGGCGTGACTTCTGGGTATGAATCTCTCCTTCAGTAGGCTGCTTTCTTTCTATGGTGTCACAGGTAGGCCACAAGCTTGCTTTTCTTAGAATCACAAGGCCGAGAGGTATTTCAGTGCTACATAATAGGCCACAGGCCTATATCTCTTGCTCAGGAAGGCAGATATCTAGCCAAAAGGGTAATCACCAACCTATATTGACAGCGAAGAAGAGCAGAGAGGATTAGAGGCCCAATCACAGTGATTGTGGAAATCTGAAAGAGGAGGAAAGAAGGCGTAGCAGGTTAACCGTAAACCCTAACCAGTGATCAGTATTGCAGCAGCTCCTGAAGCATGTTTTGTCAGAACTCTGAAGATTGATTGGACCATCTTCCTGTCTAAGGACATTGTTATTAGATCGTCAAATGGAAAGTCAATGTTATTGTACTCTACCTCTCTCTCTGCTAAATTTTTGATATTAATAATAAGAAGAATTGATAAAGGGTTTTCCCCATCTTGGGTTTTTCCTTGGCTTGAGCCAATTCCTGTGTTCTCTTGTCTTGGCTTGGCTTCTGCACTTATGTTCAATGTTCTTTCTTCAGATACTGTGATTACTAATGGAATTAGAATTGCTAATGGGCTTATAATCTAATGAAGTATTTGATCTAAGCAAAGAACATGTTATCTCCAAAATTTAACATGGTTTCAGAGCACAGGTGAGGACAAGCCCAAGCTAGAGTAAAAGAGAATGACAATACTGTGGAAGAGAGGATAGAAGACTTGATTCTTTCTGCAACAATCTTGGACAAAACCAATCTGGTGGAATATGATCGAAAGAGTGGATACTTCCAAGTTACTAATCTAGGACGCATATCTAATGGTACAATGGCTGCTTATAATGAACATCTGAAGCTGACAATGGGTGACATTGAGCTATGCCGATTATTTTCTTTAAGTGAAGAGTTTAAGTATGTATCAGTAAGAGAAGACGAAAAGATGGAACATGCAAAGACGTTAGATTGAGTACCAATTCTGGTTTAAGGAGAGTTTGGAAGAGCCCAGTGCAAAGATCAGTGTTTTGCTTCAAGCATACATTTCACAGCTTAAGCTTGAAGGACTTCCTCTCACATCTGACATGGTACCATACTGTAACACACACCCCCCCTCCTTCATTGGCCAGAGGTAGTTACTATGTCACTGTTATGAGAATAGGGTGAAATATATATATTTTTTATATAGATCCAGATATCACGTGATGCAGCAATTTATTTTCTGTTGGTGAGATCTGCCTGTCCAAGGCTGATTTAGCAGGCAAATTGAGAATATTCAGGAAATTATTTGATTGGAGGGATTGTCTGCAACACTTCCAAATTATGAGGATGTGGATCTGTGGAATTATTACAGGACCTTTGCATATTAGTTTTGAATCTATTATTCTCTTACCTGAAGTATATTCCTGTAGCGATTTGAGATCTATGAAAGAATACTACATTCGATCCTGGAGAATTCTCGCATTTGTAGTAACATTCCTGCAATCCTGTGACTACAAATTGCATCCTTGTGACCTCTGTTATGGATGAAATCACTGTCACTGTCTTGCCCTTGGATCCTGTGTGAAAGCTTGAAACTAAAACCATGGAGACAAGTTTCAGTAGGTGGATCATAGAAGCTCCCTTCAATCCTAGCAGACTTGCAGACCTCTCTATTATTATCCGTATCATTTCAATCTTCCAGACCTCTGTTCATTATCACTGTGCGATTATAACAGACCTTAACTCTTGAAAAAATAAATAAATCTTGGAAGCACAGTCCTAGTTGAAAGCACAGGAGTAGCATTGTTTTGCAGACCTTGGAAGCACAATGATGTCTTTTATCTTGCACCCCTTGTAGATCCAACTAGAAGTCTGCACTGCAACAGACATGAAGCACCCTTGGAGTTTTGACATCATTATTGAAGCAGCTTGATATCCTGGAGGATATCCTAAAGCAATGTTGAAGTCTTGTAGAAATCATTAATGAAGAGATGGTTTTAGAACTGCTCCTAATCTCTCATTCGAGGACTTCTACATGATGGACTCTCTCTACTGGAATGGTCTAATCATAATTAGCGCTCTTCTGTAAGGCCTCATTGTATTGGCATACCTTCTATTGGGCATCTGCGAGTTATAGTTATATGGTCTCTGTTCATCTAAGATATGCGTTTTGTATGATGCTTTGTCAATTTTGCTCAATGCCTAAAGAACGTAAGTAAATTGCCCCTCCCGGCATGCCTGAGAAGGAAGAGTAGGAAGAGTAGGAAATTTTGAATTTATAAAGAAAATGCATGCTTCTTTAGATATTAAGATGGACAAGATTATGAGGATCCCCTATCCCCCAATTGTAATAGAAAAGTTGTTCCAAATGTTGTTGATGAAGTTCAACCCTTAACAAGTGTAGTGTGAAGGAACAATTCATGTAGAGTGGCTGAATAAGTTTCTTGTGATGTTATATGACAAATGGCTTTTCTGTCACACATAAGGCATATACATGAATCATGCTTTACTTAGACAATGCTTTGTTAGTCTAGGGTTATGTGGTTTTTGGTGTATGGACAGTTGGTAAGGATAAATATTTTTAGAGTTTGCAAGCAATTCCAATAAAGTGGTGATTGCTAGATGTGCTTTTTGCAGAATAGTTGCTAGTATTGAAAGTGTTGCAGTGTAAATGAACACAAATTATATGCTTTTTGGAATTATATATGATTGAAAAACATGTTGAGTATTAGGAAATAGATAATTGTCTACTTGTTTAACATGAATTTATTGTTATTTTATTTTTCAGGTTTTTGAAGTGTAAAAAATGGTGCACAAGTGGTGTTTATGCATTGAAGTGTCTTGCTTTCCAAATCCAGGTCGAGCAGTTATTAAATTCGTCCTTTACAATATGGCAACAAATCAGTTATTTCATGGAAAGAGAGAAGTGCCTGGAATGACAACAAACAATGAGGCATATTACATTGCCCTTGTTGAAAGGCTAAAAGAGGCAAAACAACATGATGTCAATGATATTGAAGTCTTCACCAACTCAGAGTTGATATGTAATCAGATATAAGGCATCCATTGGGTTCGGAAGGACAATCTACAACCTCTTCATAAGGAAGCAATAAATTGGAGTTTTCAATTTCAACGTTTTACCATCAATCGCTCTACAGATACTAAAAAGATGTCCATTGATATAATGTCTAGAGCATTTTTAAGCACATATGTAGATGTCAAACATGACATAGCATCACCATCCACTACAACAGAAATCATTGATCACCATCAATATAGATCCCCATTGTGCGAATGGGTTGTTGTTATCATTTTTCTGGGGTCTATCATAGCATGGTTCTTTCACTAAAGAAGAACCTGTTAATGTTTCATTTTTCCCCAACATGCAATGATTACGGTTTTTTGTATGGGAGACAAATTTATGGACAAATGTTATATATTCCATGTACATGGACAAATGTATTTTGAGAAAAGTAATTGGTTCATGGTTTTGTGATTATCATTAATACATTATGGTGTTGTCTAATCCTTCCAAACACGTTCTCAGATCTTTAATTCTTGAGAGATATTGATATGCTATGTGATTTGTTCGTTGGTTGTTGATCAGTGATGAAAGGTTTCTTTACTATGTTTATAAGGAATTTATTTTGAATAACACTATTATTCCTGTCGAGAATAGAAATTCGTTTAGATCCTTTGCATTATTTTATAAAATGTGGATAAATATAGGGTAGTTCTGGTGTTTTGACATTGCTGTAAATTATGTCTGAGCTTAAAGAACTTAAATTTTCAAAATTTCGATAAGGATCTTAGAGGCATCTTCATAAGCATCACTTTGTTTGTGTGATAAAATAAACTCTTACATCACAAACACCAAAGAGTGCACCCGATTACATTCAATGATACAACTGGTCCTTTCCGAAAAATGTCCAAGCCATGTAGTTTTGAAGATCGTAAATGTTTAACCAAGATGGAAAAAAGTTTATTAAAGAACTTCAAAAATATAATTCTGACTTTGTTATTGTCAAATTAGATTTTCCATTCAAAGTAAAAAATTCAGGTATTGTTGAAAGTAATCAAATCCTTTCTACGATCTTTAGAAACCTGAAAATCAATTTGTCTAATGCTGTCCATATTGCTAACAATTTTGATATGATGTGACAGTTATCAGATCTTCTGTTTTACAAGATACCAAAAGTTTCATGACAGGATTAAGAAAGTGCATCATATATAGCTTCTATTTATATTTCAACCATTTTTTTCATAATAAGGAATGAAAACAATTAAGAGAGAGCAAAGCAAGAAGAATCAAGGGCAACACTAATTTTGTTGTTCATTCTCAAACTATTTGTGAGAAAGTGAAACTAATGGTGAACAAAAACCATAAGCATTATGGGTAACACAAATTCTTCCATCATGATTTAAGCGATATAAATATTAACACCACAAGCATGATTAATGATAAAACCGTTTCAATGATAGTCCAAGCCATAGAAAGTTAATTACTATTTCAGAGAGGCATCAACAGGTACTTCATTCATGCAATGATTGCATAGAAAACGCTATCTTAACAACTTATTACACATGCAAGATTGTATTGCAATCATTAAATATTACAAACTAGTAAACCATCTTATTTCAGATGCTTAGAGATCATTCTAACCTCCCTCAATATTCAGTTTATAGCCAAAAAATTACCTTTAATAAATATGACAGATATGACAATAATAAACATGAACAATCTGACCAGTGCAAGCCACACAACTCCATACTGCCCTATAAAATGCAAGCAGCGATCATGCAAATGCAAAACTATTGCAATATCCAACGACTGTAGTGGAGTGATCTTAATTACTTTTATGTCAGATGCCACGTTCTGATGCATCAGTTCAATTTGTTACAGGTACACAAGAGCACCATTAAGTCCAATTTATTGCAGGTACAAAAGACCGTTAGGTCTAGACAGCCCAAATGTAGCAGTAGCAGTCTCATGGCTGCAGTCTGGAAATTCCACTCCGAGGAAGAGGAAAACTCAATTAGTGCATCCATAACTTCATGAATTATGGTTCCAATGCCTATGGAATCCCAAGTGATTTTCCAGTATAATTGCTGAAGGAATAACTTTTCAGCCAGGTCCTCTTCCTCTTTCCAGTTCAGTTGCTTGAAGTTTCAGCCATTTCGGATGAGTAGATTTAATGATTCTACTCTTAGGTCTGATATTCTGATATGATCTCGAAGGGTATCTGTATGTTATTTCATCGATAATAGTTGTATGTTTGATTCTTCAGAATATTCACAAATTCTAATATGTAACAGTTGATGGGGTTAATTTTGGAGGAAGCCTTTTTTCTCCCTTGATTAAAATGCGATAAGCAAGTAGTCTTCCAAAGTCCTTCACCAGCTGGGTGGCAAAGACAAATTTTAATTGAAAAACACTTTTTATTAATATTTGTGTTCCTTTAAAGGTCAGACCAGTTTTGTATATCCTACATAACAGTTTTAAGGGATGGTAGTAAATGAGTCGGCCATTCTACGAATCTGAAAGTGTCAAAAGTTTGAACTAGCCATTGATGACTATAATCCTCGTTCTCCAATGTATGAGAAAATTGATCGCTATGACTAGAGATATATTTGGGACATTTGCAAAAAAAATAAATGGGACTGTTCATAATGTTTCAAATGGGTGTGCAACTTTACAAACTTTTTAGACTCAAATTGCAACTAAGTTAATTTGATCTTGAATTTGGTTGATCTCTCTTCATTACTATGTATCTGTCCAAGTTTTGGTATTTTAATTTTGAACTTCTCATATTTTATTGTAATCATGCACAGCTTGAACAGTTTGTGTTTGCACATGATTGTGCAAATGGTCTCCAACAGAATGTTAAACTCTACTGAAGGGATTTTACCACAGGGAGCTTGTAGAAAGAGGGAGGAGATTCAGTGAATTTTCAAAAAGGGCATTTTGGAGAGATAACATGAATTTACATTATGTTATTTTTATCAAACAAATGCACATAACATGGAAGGGAATAGTGCCTAAGCTAGTTGTAATTTGATCCATTCAGTTGTTATGGCTCTCTCAATGTTGTATCTACAGTTCAGTCTGAAGGGATAATTGTTGTTGCACAATTAATTATCAGTTTTAGTTCCTATCTTTGACGGGTCAACTGCTTATTTTTGCTGGAAGGTGTCTTTGGATATATGTACTTGTTATATCTCAATTCCTTGAAAGTGGAACATCCACCTATGGCACCGTGTTGTTCTAAAAGTCATCTGACTTTACTGGAAAAATATTATGATTACTGGTTTGCCACCCACTAATCACTTAATTGAACTTTCCTCAATTAAATTTGGGATAGGCTTCTTAATATTTAGATCCAGGTTTATAATCTAGATATCTAAGTTTAGACTCTTTTAGATAGTGTAAATAAAAGTTCACTCAAGCATTGAAAAAAAGCTCATTCTTTCAAGTGGGAAAGACGTAACTAGGCGTAAGGCAACAATTATGATCCATATTCTATGGTGAATTGGAACCTACAGAGGACTTGCAGTTTCATCTTTCTATGTAAAGCAAGGGTTTTTACACTTCAAAGTTTGAGAGGAAATATTCACGTTGTGCAGAGTTTTTCCCTAGTTAGAAATGAAACTGAGTCTCATATTGATTCAAATAAAGTAGTGCTGCAAGCATGTTTCATTTGATATTCTACTTGAAACGTCCACCTTACTTACTGGTAGACCACTGGCCATTTATTTCCAGCAACGTTCTGCAACAAAGGTGACATTCCCTTTGGTATGGACAAATACATGCTGAAGCCATCCTCTCTACAGTGAGTCTGAGCTCATTGAGGAGAACAGTTTAGGCATTTTTTAATCCTTGTTTTCACTTCTAGTTGCTGGGCATCAATATTTTTGTTATGATTCCATTTTTTATCATCTACAATGCCCAACTGAAGCAATTTATATTTGTCATTGGTGTCTAGGGGTCATAAATGTAGCCCAAAGGAAGTTGTATGATGAACTAGGCATTGATACAGAAGATGTTCAAGTCGATCAGTTTGTGCCACTTGGTCGCATACTTTATAAGGCTCCTTCTGATGGAAAGTGGGGGGAGCATGAATGTACATGATGATTTCAGATTTTCAATTTTTGGATCAAGTGTTGGGTTCTGCAGAGTAAACAACATTTCTATATATTGCGTGTTTCTACCATGACTGTATGAGTTTCAGAGCAGTTTTGAAAAGTCAAATAAAATAGCTCTTTTTGATCTGTGTGTTTTATTACAGTGGATTACCTTGTTTTCATTGTTCGGGATGTTGCCATGCATCCCAATCCAGAAGAGGTTGCTGATGTTAAGTACGTAAGGAAAGAGCAGTTGAAGGAGCTCATAAGGAAAGCAGATGCTGATGAAGATGGAGTTAAGCTTTCACCTTGGTTCCGTCTGGCTGTCGACAACTTCTTGTTTGATTGGTGGAATAAGGATGAAAATGGCACTCTGGCAGAAGCAGTGGATATGAAAACCATACATAAATTGACTTAGAATGGTTGCGAAGCACCCAAATCCTTTTTTATAGACTCCAGGATTTGAAATCTATTCAACAATAATGGCATATTTTAGTTAAGGCGAAATGTACACATATAACAGCCTGTGGGATATTCAGCATGACTTAATGTCTATTTTTATTTCTATCCTTTATTTTCATTGGTTTGAAAATAGCATGCATATTATGTCACAAGCAACCATACTCTCGAGTCAATATTTATATGCCTATATTGTTACCTTTGTTTCTTGTTATGTAATTGTATTTTCCTGCTAGCATTTTTCTAATGCCCCTTGATCTTTGTAAGCCTTTGAGCTTGCAATCTTTTGTTTTCTTCTTGCCTCCTTTATGCTTTCAAACATGCCTTTCTTTCCAGTGTCATGTTTGTGCTGTTGATTCTGTATCTCTTTGTCTTCCTTTCTGACAACTTTGATTTCCATATTTATGGTGTTGTTGACATGCGAAACAATGTTGATGAATTGTTAGTACATTGATTAGTAATCAACTGTTTATAATGTTGATTACTAATCAATGTACTAACAATATGATTTATATAATATTTTAAATCATACATGTTAAATGCACAAGTAACATCTTTTAGGGCAATTCCAACAGCACTAAATTGTATGAACCTCCATGGTGATGACATCTCATAATGTTCTGCAATGCCCATGTAAAATTCTATTTGTGAATACCCTTGCAGCGAAACTTCTTGGATATACATTCCTTATACATTGATTGAGCAGAGCTTTGAATCTTGAAAGATATGAGGAAATGCAAGTCGCAAGAAGGTTAGTTAACCATTACTAAATTCAAATAATAGGCAATAGAATATTTACTCTCTGATTTCATGCTTTGAGAACATCATAAGCCAAAGAATAGGCTTTTGGTTGCTGTAAGGACTAGGACAAATGGTTCCTAGCACACATCTTCTGAATTTCATATTCTAAAGTCATAATAAGTATTCTACTCGAGTCATGTGCATGCTTAGCTGATAGAAAGATGAGAAAAGGTGGCAAAATGAGGTTAACAAATTAATAACTTTCAAAGTCAATGGGATTGGTGAGTAGTGAGAAGTAATAGTAACTGAATTGGACACAAGTATCAAGATGTGGATTTTTGAGAAACACAGAATCAGGCATGCAGTAAATTGGATAGGTTGCAGAGGTGCAATCCTTGGGATTTTACCAAGATATCTCAGCCATATTTAAGATACAAATATACATGTTGGACATAAATATCTCCAGCACAGATTGTCCATTAGTTTCTCAACTCCAAAGTAAACAAGGTGACCTTTTCAACACATAGTCAAACAAGTTATTGGAATCGTCTGTTGCATGTTGCAAGCCCCATCCTTGCTAGATCTACTTTTTTATATTTTGGAGTATGAAGGTCTTATTGAAACCAAGTTAACTTCCTTTGAATCTGGTACCTAATATTTTCTCATTTTCCCATGGCACTACATAATGTAATTACGCCAAGAGGTAAAAATTGACAAATAAATTGCAACTTTAGCTACTGTGACAGACTGTAAAGTATAGCTCCAAATATGTGAGAGTTCATGTTCATAACTTTATAGACAATGAAAGTCTCTTGTTCAGTGACTGTTCAATTAAATAGCATGCTTACTTTATCCAGATTTTTACTCTTTGTGTGTTTTTCTGCTATTAGCTATCTGGCACTGGCATAGGTTACCAGAGTGCATAATTACTAAGTCATTCAGTGGCTCACGATATTTCTCACAATTTTAGAACATAGCTCTCTTGAAAGAGAAGACTTTTCTTGTCAAAATTTTATGTGAAATTCCAGTTTTTTTCTAACTTCTTGAGTGAGGTGAATCTATTGAATATTCCCATCCAAAATTAATTAAATCTATTACCAACTAAACCTTGGCTCTTGCACTCTAGAGTATACAATCAATAGTGTGCAAATCCGTTACTGAAGCCCTGCAAATTCAGTTGAGGGAGGAATGGCAGAATGAGCACAAGATGGGAGAAATATTGGTGAAGAATTTATTAGGTGGTTCGAAGCACTGGATGCTAGATTGTAGCATGGTGATTTTGAAGAGGGACAAGAGAACCATGGAGCTCAAGTAGGGGTAATTGATGTTGAGAAATGTAGCTCAGACAAGAACTTCCTGCACAAGCTTCAGTATGAATGCGGAGTGAGTGGTTTTAGACATTATGAGGAATGATGCAGAGGACAAGATGACATAGTGAGACCTACAACAGAGAGCAGCAGAATCTACAAAATCCCAATCCTGCTATCGTCTCAACAATTTGATTTCCAGACAGATGCAAATTACTCACAATAGTTCCTTTTTCTGAGGTTCCATCAAAGAACTCCTAAACTTGTATTTTATTGATTACCAAACGTAGTGGAGCTGAACATCGAAAGTTTAGAAATATAACAGATTGCTAACAAAAAATTCACTGCAATGGATTTCATTATATTCAATTTATTACAAAATGCTAGAACTGTTTCCTCAAGACCGTGGAAACTGCCACAGTATTAAATAATACTTTCCTTGTGCTTCCAGAGCATCATTTCATGTAATGATGCCTATACAAAAGGTAAATTAATCTATCATAGCTTTATCACTTGTTGTACAACTGGAACTTGGAAAACCATGGACTAGATAAAATACAAGCCTTCAACCATGACCATCACTTCCATGATGCATTTTACAACAAAAAATATTTGTATAGATAAACATTGTGTGCTTGGCAAAAGACCACATTGTGTGCTTGGATGAGAATTGCATGCTTGGAAAAATACCACATTGTGTGCTTGGCTGACAATTTATGTCTTCCACATTGAGGTTCAATGCATGGACAATCCTGGTTGGAAGCAGAACTGTAGAACAACCTAAAAAAAAGAGCATCCACGTTAAAATTTTGAAAATTAATCAACACCATCATTATCCTAGCAGACCATAAACTATATGTGACCAGGAACATCAACATGCATATAAACACGAGCACACAAGATCAAAATAAACACTTTCACCGAACACACAACTAAAAGATAACAACCGACGTTGATTTGGGCAATAGGACAGTTAACACTTTATCACAAGCATAAAAGGATAGAACATCGTTCAGTGAATATCAACAAATCATGAAGAGGGCATGTTCAAAATAACATAACAATCTACTATGCTATCATATACTATTCCATGAAGGCAAAATCAGCTTGATGAAGTCATGAAAATCCAACGAGATCTGACTAGAGGCAAGGAGCAAAAAATCCAACAACAAAAAATGCAATGATAAGGTTCAAACTTCATTGGCCTTTCACCATCTAACCATAAATTTATAAAGATGTAAAATATAAATATCTATAAATCTAATAAACATCGAACCATGAACATAGGTATGAGAACATAGTAACTACATGTTTAAGTATAAAAATCAAACATGTTGCATGAACATAAATAAGTAAAGAGATTCTATTTGACAGCCAGCATGATGGATAGGGAAAAAATAACAGCATGAGCATGAGCAGATTATGAGAAAGGTATTTTCATAACAACATAACAATAGGGAAACATAAATATACTTATCATATGAAAAAGGGTCACTTGACGACGCCATGAAAACCTAGCTTATCTATTCTTTGTGCATACCTCATTGATTCCCACTAGAGTTGAAGTCCTTCCATAGATGATCAGTCATGGTAGAAAATGATGCTTCTCCACTTATTCTATAGTTACCTAGAAAAGTGTCAAACATTATCGCAAAGAAATGTTCTAGAGCATCAAGGTATATGTGCACACACAATGAAAGAGTGTCAAATGTACCTGGCATGGCAGGTAAGGTTGGATGGTCTTGCATCTCCCTTTGGTCTTGGGTTATCGTGATAAAGACAACATAGACATCATATGTAGAACAGATAACACCTTATACCAAGCACTTGATATTGCTGTTTCCTGAAAAGAAAAATATCCATGAACTGTGATTTTCAATGAAAACTATCTCAATCCTCAATAAACAAGACCAAACACCTGAAACATCAATGCTACTGGAAGTAACATTCTTCCATGGAACTAGCACCTGTTCATCATCCTCCTGATTGATCCAAACAAATTCCACTAAATCTTGTAGTTGACTTCTTGCATAAAAAATAAAGCAATAGAATACTAATCAAGTTCTGCCCAGTTTTCAAATAGATCTTCATTCTCACAATGCCAATGTCTTCCATAATCTCTAATCCTATGCACAAAGGCCTACATTTGTTTATTTAATCAATTCCTCCTCCAATCTAAATATCGTCCATGCTGAGTATTGGTCATGAAATCATTCACTCACAATTACATTGTCAATATCTAGAAAAATAAGGTCCTGTTAAAATTACCTTTGGTTAATCCCAGCAAAATAGGTAGATAATCATCAAGGGCCTGCAGCAGGTCAGCTAGTGTCGAACCACCTGAAAAAAATATTGAAGAGTTTCGAGGATTAATCTACCATAATATAACTAAGCTGTAGATTCCCATCGGAGCAAACTTGTCCGCACCAGAGTACTACAAAATTTATTGTCTCTCAGAGCACAGTAATTTTCTTAGAATAATACATGCACACAGATTGCAGCCTTTTATGTCTCTGAACCATGCATGATGTATCATTTATAAAACTCCTTACATAGACTGTTTCCATAAATTGTAACTGAAGTAATTGATATGTATGCCACTTTATTGGTCTTTTCATTGTTTCTTTGATGAACACTATATCCTGCATTCTATCATTCAAAATAACCTAATGTTACATGAACAATAATTGTGTTTTGCAAAATTTTGTACATCTTTGCACTGAGATGCTTTGACAATATAAAATAAGTTTCTCAGTAATAAAATCATGAAGAAATGTTACCATGTTGCGTTGCTGTCTTTCTTTTATTTCTTGTAGCAGGACCCTCCGCTGCTGCCATGGCAACTATTCGTGTCCGAAGTGCTGAAAGGTGCTCAACCATTTTTGCTGAGAGGTAACCTTGAAGTGATTTGCCAAAGTCAATACTTTTTGGAATGCGAAGACCTGGTACAAAAACAAACATTTCTCCACCTTGCCCCGGTTTCTTCTTTGTGCCCCCTTCATCTGTTGATGTAGATATTATACATCCCATACTTTCTCAAAACCACTTCTGCAAATACAAATACAGTGAATGATAGGAAAGCTGCGGCACATTGATAAGAAAAAATGGGAAACGTGAATCGGTTCCGACTAGATGTCAGGAACTTTTGTTAAACAACTGTAACATTGTGTTAAAGCAAAATTCTCTTGCAGGATGGGGAAAAGCCAGGACCGTTAGTATACCGTCTAAGGGACTGACACCAACTGCCTTTAACAAGGGCTGCTCATGCCCACTTACTTTGTTTTGTAAGGATCAGAGATCTGGAGAGGGGTTGGATTGACGAATCCGTTGAATTTTGGACAAATGCTGAAGAAGAGTAGTAGAGTTAAATGCCTTTCCGTTATATATTTAATGTGTATACGTCAGCAAAATATCACAGAATATTCGAGGGATGGGCAATCGCAATTTTGATGGCCTCGCAGGCCAGGGTCTTATCACTGGGACAATACCAGGTGCCTCATAAGTTAGAGAATTGTCGAGGTGTCTTGTTTAATTAAGTTAGGCAGAAAATTGTAAAGGTTGAAGTTGGAAAGTTAGATGCAATTTGATAGGATGGGATAAAGGGTCATTGGGTTGCTGCTGTATTTTCATAGAAATTTTATTTAAATTCGGTTGGAAAATTCCCATCAGTATGATTGTGTAATTTCATAATTTCAGTGTCTGTAAATTCAGATTATGTAATTATTCTGTTCATGAATATATATTTTAATTTTGCACATTTGAGATATGGGATATGCATGGATATAGATTGTTATGCAAGTGAACCACACTGAAAGCAAATTGCAAGAAATAAACCGCATAAATATAATTGCAACTACAAAAATTCGAGCCATATGCCCTATAGAAAATTCGAGAAATTAAACGCAGGGAAAAGGGCACTTTACTCACTCGAATAGAAAGACTGTCGAAATTCAAAGGTACTGCTTATTAAAGGAGTAGTCTAACGAGCTACAGCGTGAGTCGAGCCCGTTCTGTGAGTTTTCGGAGTGTTCTGGTGACCTGGTGAACTGCAGGGGAGGGCGCTGTAGGGGAGGGAGCTGTGGAGTGCCCGGGTGAATTGGTCAGGAGCAGCGCGTGGAAAATTCGAATTGAAATGAGAATTAACTCACAGGTGGCAGACAACGATGGAAATTGG